>PVIW01001565.1:0-142434 GCA_004026585.1 Noctilio leporinus
TGTTTTGCTTGTTGTTAGTTTTGTTCATTATTGTCCCGTAATGGGTGAGATCATATGATATTTGTCCTTCACTGACTGGCTTGTTTCACTAAGCATAATACTCTCCAGTTCCATCCATGTTGTTGCAAAGGGTACAAGTTCCTTCTTTCTTTCTGCTATATAGAATTCCATTGTGTAAATGTACCAAAGTTTTTTGACCCAGTCATCCACTGATGGGCACTTAGGCTATTTCCAGCACTTGGCTATTGTGAATAGTGCTGCTATGAACATAGATGTGCATAGGTTCTTATGAATTGGTGTTTCTTTGGGTATAGTCCAAGTAGTGGAATTGCTGGATCAAAAGGCAGTTCCATTTTTAGTTTTTTAAGGAAACCCCATACTGTTTTCCGCAGTGGCTGCACCAGCCTACATTCCCACCAACAGTGTATGAGGGTTCCTTTTGCCCCGCATCCTCGCCAACTCTTCTTGTTGATTTGTTGATGATTGCCATTCTGACAGGTGTGAGGTGGTATCTTATTGTGGTTTTAATTTGCATCTCTCTGATGACTAGTGATGTTGAGCATTCTTTCATATGCCTCTGGGCCCTTTGTATATCTTCCTCAGTGAGTTGTCTGTTCAGGTCCTTCGCCCATTTTTTAATTGGGCTGTCTGTCTCCCTGGTGTTGAGTTGCATTAGTTCTTTCTATACTTTGGAGATCAGACCCTTGTCTGAGGTATCATTGGCAATTATGTTTTCCCATACAGTTGGTTCCCTTTGAATTTTGCTGATATTTTCTTTAGCTGAACAGAAACTTCAATTTGATATAGTCCCATTTGTTGATTCGTTCTTTTATTTCTTTTGCCCTTGGTGAAGTATCAGTAAACATATTTCTGCGTAGGATATCTGAAAGTTTACTGCCTATATTTTTCTCCAGGACCTTTATGGTGGCACTGCTTATGTTTAAATCCTTTATCCATCTTGAGTTTATTTTGGTGTATGGTGTAAGTTGGTGATCTAGTTTTATCTTTTTGCATGTTGCTGACCAATTCTCCCAACACCATTTGTTGAAAGGACTATTTTTACTCCATTTGATGTTCCTTCCCCCTTTGTCAAATATGAGTTGACCATAGAGTCCTGGGTTAATTTTTGGGCTCTCTATTCTGTTCCATTAATCTATATGTCTATTCTTATGCCGGTACCATGCTGTTTTGATGACAGTAGCCTTGTAGTATTGTTTGAAGTCCCGTATTGTGATTCCTCCTACCTTGTTCTTCAAAGTTCAGTTCTTGAACATCTCCTATTTTGAACAATTTGGTTATGAACCAAGTTGTTCATGGAGAAATGTCTCAGTTGTCAAGAAAAACTTCTCTTCCTGACTTGTCAACACTTCCCATGCTGATACCTGTATGATCAGTTGAGAATTTCTCAGGTTTCAGAACAAATTGCTTCTCTAGCAGTGTTCGAGAAGGAATTAATTTTGAGAATTGAGGTTGCAATGTGCTTTTTAATAAACATTTTCTGTTTAGCAGTATATGCTACACAAGTACATACATACATGCTACTATTTTACCATAAGAATTAGTTTTCATCTCAAACTAGTGACTTGCTTTTTCACCCATAGCTACATACATTTCATTTTCTAAAATTTTTTAAAATTAAATTTAATTGTTGTTGTATTACATCCACCCCCTTTTTGCTCCCTTAAACTATTTTTTTAGGGCGGGGAGACACACAGAATAGGGGACCATGACCAGCACAGTCCACTCTAAATTTTTTTTAACTTTTATTTACTTCTTAGAAAGGGGAAGGGAGGGAAAGAAATTATCAACATGCAACAGAAACATCTTGGGTGCCCCCATCTGGGGACCTGGCCTGCAACCCAAGCATGTGCCCTGCCTGGGCATTGAATTGGTGACTTTTGGTTCGCAGGCCAGCAGTAAATCCACTGACCACATCAGCCAGGCCCAGAAACTATTTTTGCCAATCTGATGAAAAGTAGCAATAATTTTGATTTATTAGCAATGAATGGCTATTGTGTTGGCGGTTGTCACTTTTTTAATAAGATTTTATTAATTTTTTTTTTAAATTTTATTGTTGTTGTGTTACGTCCATCCCCTTTTTGCTCCCCTCTGTCCTCCTCCCCAGCCACCCATTCCCCCCAAAGTCAATCCTACCTGTTGTCCATGTCCATGGTTCCTTTATACTAGGTTCTTGCCTAAGCTGCTCCCCTTCTTTGCCTCTACCTCCCCCTCCCCCCAACCCCGTTCCCCTGACCACTGAAGGCCTATTCCTTGTATTCAAATACTTGGTTCTGTTTTGCTTGTTAGTTTTGCTCATTATTGTCCCGTAATGGGTGAGAGATTTTATTAATTTTTAGAGAGAAGGGAAGGGAGAGAGGCAGGGAGAGAAGCATCAATGTATGGTTGCTGTTCACCTGCCTCCAGCTACAGATCTGGCTGGAGACCTGGTTTGCAACATGTGCCCTGGCTGGGAATTGAATCTTTGGGTTCGCAGGCAGGCACCTTTCCACTGAGCCACCAGCCACGTCTAAATATTTTTAAAAGAATTTATTTATTTTTAGAGAGAGAGGAAAAGAGGGGAAAAAAAGAGAGAAACGTCAGTGTGTGGTTGTCTTTCATGTGCCCCCAACTAGGGACCTGGCCTGCAACCCAGGCATGTGCCCTGACTGGGGATTGAACTGGCAACCCTTTGGTTGGCAGGTTGGTGCTCAATCCACTGAGCCACACCAGCCAAGGCTATGTTTCATTCTCATTACAAGACACTTAAGACCTTTCTAGTGGTGAAGTTTAGTTAACATATTACATAAAAAGAATCTTGATTTTTAAAATGAGTTCTTTTAGTATTGTAGCATGATGGGCTTAGTTGAACAGTCGTAGTATAATATGATTACATTGTACTGTTTAATTCACAGCTGAAGGAAAATGTTTGATTTTTAAAATATAACCAAGATGTCCATTTATTATTTTGCTTTAAGGAACTTGTAAGAAATTGTTCTAGTAAAACTAGTTGTTACTTAGCTTCCTCAGTTATCACCTTGAATTGCTGAAATAAGTGACTCTTAAAAATCAAAGTTCTTTTCTGGTTTGAGGTGGCCAACAATGACCACATTGAACATTTCCTCATACAAGTCTTTGAAAATATGCATCATATGAGTTTCCATGGACTTTTTTGTATGCTTATAGTATAGGTTCCATTCTGTGTTTACCTCCACTTCCAACACTGTCCCATCCATAATAAATGCCAGTGGATACATTAGATGGAAGATTATTTACTGTTTTTTAAGGAAAGTTAGCTGTGGGGATGCACAGCTGCTTTGAGCCACAGCAGAAGCCCTGTACCACTTGGCTGCAGTAGAAGTAAGTCAGGTGCTTCATGCTGTTGTCCACTCCAGTCTTCAGCTGTGGCCCTGCCCTCTTTAATTGACGCCTATCTAGGCCAGCTCCCAGAGACCGGTGGGAGGGAGCACAGAGGGCCAAGAGGTGCCAGCAGTGTGCTGCAGCAAGCCTGTCATGCTGTGGGCGACTCAGAGGCTGCATCTCTGCTTCCGAGGGGCTACAGTTATTTAAGATCCCTTCTCCACACACCTGCAACACACACCTACCACATCTACTCACCTACAACTTACATGAACCTGCAGTATCCACGCACCCTGCAACTTAACACCATCTGCAGCGCACACACCTGCATCTTATATGTAACTGCACACTCAGAAGTAAGCTCACAAGTTGCCACTGCAACCTTCTTTTGTTTCATAGCCACCTAATTATTAATTTTGTTTAAAAAAACCCAAAATGACCACCACCGCCACAAAAAAAACAAAAAAAAACCCAAAATGTACTTATTTCATATTCATCACTAGATGTAACCAGAGACTTATTTATTTATTAAAATAGATTTTATTTATTATTTTTCAGAGAGAGGGGGAGGGAGAGAGACATCAGTGTATGGTTGTCTTTCACCTGCCTCCAGCTACGAACCTGGCTGGAGACCTGGCTTGCAACCTGGTTATGTGCTCTGCCTGGGAATTGAACCAGCCACCTTTGGGTTTGCAGGCCAGCACCTTATCCACTGAGTCGCGAACCAACCAGGGCCCAGAGACTTAATTTAAAAAACAAACAAAACAAATATGACGCCACAGCTGAAGATTCAGAGTCCTAGCTGGAAATCAAGGCAAGGACAAGACAAACCATCTAATGACAACAAAAAGCACAAGGAGAGAGCCTGGGTCAGGGATGTTGGCTGGCGTCTTGATTTGTGTAGGTTAATCACAGGTATTTCTTTATTTTTTTGTTTTTAAATATTTTATTTATTTTTTTAGAGAGAGGGGAAGGGATGGACAAAGAGGAGAGAAACATCAATCAGTTGTCTGTTGCCCACCCCCAGCTGGGGACCTGGCCTGGAACCCAGGCACAGGCCCTGACTGGGAATCGAACTGGCAACGTTTTGGTTCACAGGCCAGCACTCAATCTACTGAGTTAACACCAGCCAGAGCTATTGCAGGTGGTACTTAAAGGAGGCTCACCTAATTATTTTATTTATTTAAAACTTTTTATAGAGAGGGAAAGGGAGGGAGAAAGAGGGACAAAATCATCAGTGTTCAAGAGATACATTAGTGGGTGGCCTCTCACACCGCCCCCAACTGGAGACTTGGCCTGCAACCCAGGCATGTGCCCTGACTGGGAATGGAACTGGTGACCTTTCGTTTCACATGTAGGCACTCAATTCACTAAGCCACACCAGCCAGGGTCACTTAATTATTTGAAAGCAAAGCCCAAATGTTTCATTCAAGCAGAGGAACATTTTGGAATTCTGAATCACATGGTGTCACTGTCCAGCCTAAAATCCTCCTCCCATTGTTCCCTCCCGTTCAGAGTAAACTCTGAGTCCTGTGCCCAAATCCTTAGCCTCTTCTGGAGGATCTGTGGCAGCTGCAGGGTTTCTGACCCTGCTTATCTCCCTGCTGTCTGTAGAGCTGGTGCTTGTTCTTCCAGGTCATCTTAGCTGTTCCAACAGCTGCCTCATTACATCTGCCTCATTTCCTCCTTGACACGTTCCAGCCTGCAGTCTGTTCTGTGTTTGAAATCTGAATTTCAGCCGTTCTAAGGGTTGAGTTCATGCTTGTCCTTTCATTTCCTTGGATCCTTTGATAGCCCCTGCTGTTTGCTGGCCCTATTCTCTTGTGTCTGGTGTTTTGTTTTTGTTTTTTAAGATATTATTTAATTTTAGAGAGAGGGGGAGGGAGAGAGTCAAGAGAGGGAGAGAAATGTCTGTGTGTGAGAGAAACATTTACTGGTGTCCTCTTGCATGCCCCCAATTGGGGACCTGGCCTGCAACCTAGGCATGTATACTGACCAGGAGTCAAACCAGCAACCTTTCAGGTTAGAGGCCATCATTCAATTCACTGAGCCATGCCAGCCAGGGCTCTGGGGGCTGATGCTCTAATAGGAGGTGCAGGCAAAAGACAAATGTTAATGCACTGATTGTATATTTTTGCAAAGTCACCTAGCAGTTAAAATTTATTTGCAGCCCCAAATCAATCCTTGAGACACTTTCTTGGTGTGTGCAGACATGTGCAGAGCAATGAACTTTGCAGTTTCCCTATGTGCATATTCCCCACCGAGGTGGAACCAAGGATGTTTGCTTTGTTCTGATATATCCTGTAAACCAGTGGCCTTTTCAGAGTGTACTTGGTGCCATGCTTTTACATTTTTGTGCTGTTTGTTTGTTGGTGATTTTGCTGTTGAAACGGCATCAAGGTCCTGTCTGGTGGCGCAGTGGATAAGGCGCTGGCCTGTGAACCCAAAGGTCGCTGGTTCAAAGGTCGCTGGTTCTATTCCCCAGTCAGGACACATAACCAGGTTGCAAGCCAGGTCTCCAGCCTGCTCTGTGGCTGGAGGCAGGTAAAAGGCAACCATACATTAATGTCTCTCTCCCTCTCTGCCTCTCTCCCTTCCCCTCTCTCTGGAAATAATAAAATAAAAAATGGAAAAAAAAAAAAGAAATGGCATCAAGCATAGAGCTGAAGTGCTGTCCACCGATCCTGAGCAGGAAGGCAGTGTTGTGTCTTGGGGAAAATACATGTTGGTCACTTTGTTTAGGCATGAGTGATAGTGTTGTTGACCAAGCTTGATGTTAATGAATTAGCAGTATATATGAAAATAAGGCTGGCAGTGGGATACTTGGGTAGTTTTTGATGATAGAGCCCTGTGCGTATGGAGAGAGAGCAGTGTAGGCATCCCTGAGGTTGTGGGCCGAGCACCTGGAAGACAGAGCTGTGGTGACAGAAGCTGAAGGGATATCAGGAGTTTATATGGATGTTGAGTACAAGGGACCTGGGGTGGAGAGGTGCTAAGTGGGTTAGTGTGGTGTTTGCCCAGAAGTCCAGGGACAGTGGGAACTATCAACAAATACGTAGAAGGGAGGCCTCAAGAGCAGGTGAGACCACCACCTGCTACCTCCCTGCTGGTGGGGTATCTGGAAAGATTAGGATTTGAACCCAGCTCCCCTGACATCTTGCCCTTTGCCTCCCCACAGTGCTTGAGGCCAGAGTACGGCAGCTGCAGTCTGACCATGTGTCAGAGGTGACAGCAAAGCGGGTGGATGTGGCTCGACTCACAGGGACTGGTGGCTCCCAGCCACGCAGGAAGGTGCAGGCAGGTGATGAGGGTGCCGCCCTGGGGTTCAGCAGCTCCTGGGCGCAGAAGTTGGACAAGGAGAAGCTTGAGATGCAGAGTCGCAAGGAGCAGCTGGAGATGAAGCTGCAGCTGCAGGCTGAGCGGCGGGCTCGCAAGCAGCAGCTGCGTTTGGAGCCGCAACTGCAAAGTGGGCAGCTGGCGGATCGCTTGCAGCGTTGGGAGCATAGCAGCCCCAGGAGTCCCTGGAAGGACCAGCTGGACCGTCTGCTGCAGGAGGCACCAAGGAGGCTGAGCTGCATGGAGGAGCATGGCCTGGTGGACCGCGTCTCCAAGATGCGGCGTGAGGGCCAGCAGCAAAGGCTCCTTGCCTTCTTGGAGTGCTGCGTGCTCGTGGACCAGCTGCCCCTTGCCCACCATGTGCTGGTCACAAAGCACAGCAAGCCCCGGCAGCGGCGGGTGCTCACCCTGTCCATGTACAACACCGTCCTGCTTGGCTGGGCTCGCAAGGTGAGTAGGGGGGCTGGGTGGGCCAGGAAGAAAGGTCACCAGCTGTCACAGGTGGAGGTGAGGCAGGGGGACAAGACTTGCCTGTGGCAGTGCCTGGATTCTAACCCTTGTCTTTTTATTATTTTTAAAAATTTTTATTTACTTTTAGAGAGAGGGGAAGGGAGAGAGAAAGAGCAGGAGAGAAACATCAGTTTGTAGTTGCCTTTCATGTGTCCCCAGTTGGGAGCTCGGTCAGCAACCCAAGCACATGCCCTGACTGGAAATCAAACTAGTGACCCTTTGGGTCCTAGGCTAGCACTCAATCCACTGAGCCACACCAGCCAGGGCTACCCTTGTCTTTTAGATCCAAAGTTCAAGTGCCCTGTTTTACCGTTTTAGTCATTCTTTTATGCTTGATAGATAACAGATTTCATGTGGCCCTCAAAAGAAATTTTGAAAGTGACTGAAAAAAGAGGACATCCTGCTCATGTTTTAGTACGTTTCCTTCTGGTCTCCTGGGCCAGGGTTTTTGAATCTGTGTGGTGCAAGGGACACTTTGGCACTTAGGGCAGCCTACAGACCCTCATCAGGGTAAAGACTTTCATGCTTTGGGTTTAGTTCCTTTTCTTTTACTTTCCTAAGGTAGGTTAGATAATGGTCTTAAGACCCTTCTTTTTGAACACAGGCATTCACAGCCGTGGTCTTTCCTCTTAGTGCTGTGTTAGCTGACTTCCATGTCCTTCCCTTTTCTTCTCCAAGTATTTTCCAATCTTCCTATGAGACCCTCTTTGATTCTGGTTGTTGATGAGTGTGTTCTTTATGTGCAACCCTAATTCGAGGAACCACAGAAAAAACACTGTGATGCTTAGGGGATAAGGGAGCCAGTTTTGTGTAGGTACATATGCGGACCTGTGAGGACATCTGTGGTGGAGACTTAAATGTGCTTGACTGATGTGCTAACAGCAAGGCCCAGGAGCAGCCTTGTGACTCATCTGCATCCCTCATTGTGGGAGGTATAGTCAGTTTCTTAAGTTAGTGGAAATGAAAAGGTCATCCTCCTGTTTGAGTCCATGAGCCTTCCAGAATCTGCAGCAAAGAGTCCTGTGACAGAAGGACCTGTCTGATATGCCAGGGGCCACATGGCTTCCTAAGTAGTGTTTCTGGGTAGCTGGCCTGTGTAGGATGGGGCTTGGCAGTCATACCACTCACTTCTCCAGTGAGCCTCTGTTTTTTTTTCTCTTTTTATCTTAAGATTTTATTTATTTATTTTTTTAAGAGAGAGGGGAAGGGAGGGAAACAGAGAGGGAGAGAAACATCATTCAGTTCAGCTACCTCTCGCATGCCCCAATCAGGGACTCAGCCCACAACCCAGGCATGTGCCCTGACTGGGAATCGAACCAGTGATGTTTAGGTTCATAGGCTGGCGCTCAATCTACCGAGTTACACCAGCCAGGGCAGCCTCAGTTTTCTTATTTAAAGTGGGGAACCTGTCAGATTCCTGGGGGGTGGGGGAAGGCAAGGGACTGAACCTAGGACTTCCAGCTCCGTGTGTGTGTGTGTGTGTGTGTGTGTGTGTGTGTGTGTGTGTGTAGGGGAGGGGTGGGAAGATACGTGCAATTTTTAAAAATCTGTTTTCACATGGATAATGATACATGAAATTTTTAAAAATCTGTTTTCACATGGATGATGATACTACTAAAAATGTTTTTGCAAAGTAGGATAGACATACTTATTCTAGACCAGTTCAATCTAATAGAAAAGTTTTCAGCTTTGGAAATGTTCTTTTTATTTTATTTTTAAAAAGATTTTATTCATTATTTTCAGAGAGAAGGGCAGGGAGGGAGGAAGAAAGGGAGAGAAGCATCAATATATGATTGCATTTCACTTGCCTCCAGCTAAGGACCTGGCTGGAAACCTGGCTTGCAACCAGGTTATGTGCCTTGACTGGGAATCGAACCACTGACCTTTGGGTTCGCAGGCTGGCACCTATCCATTGAGCCACACCAAAGGGCTACTTGGTATTTTTTACATTTTTTATTCCCCTTCTGTCTCCTCTCTTCCCTTTGGCAGCCATCACCTTGTTCTCTGTATCTATGGGTCTGTTTCTCTTAGGCTTATTCAGTTATTTTGTTCTTTAGATTCTACATGTTAGTGAAATCATACAGTATTTTTTTTTATCCGTCCAATTTATTTCATTTAGCGTAAAATCCATTAGGTCCATCCATGTTTTTGCAAATGGTAAGATTTAATTTTTATGACCCAGCAATGTTGCATTGTATATACCTTTCACATCTTTATACAGTCGTCTGTTGATGGACAGTTTAGGTTGCTTTCATATCTTGGCTATCGTAAGTAATCTCACTATGAACATAGGGGTGCAAAAGTCTTACTATAATAGTCTTTCGGATTTCTTCGAATAAATACGCAGAAATGAGATTGCTGGGTCGTATGATAGTTCTTTTTTTAATTTTTAGAGAACCCTTCATACTATTTTTCATGCTGACTACACTAGTTTGCAATCTTATCAACAGTCCACGAGGGATCCCTTTTCTCTGCATCCTTGCCAACACTTGTTTGTTGATTTATTGATGATAGCCATTCTGGCAGGCATGAAATGAAATTTCAGTGTGGTTTTAATTTGCATTTCCTTGATGATTAGTGTTGTTGAGTATCTTTTCATGCCTGTTGTTCATCTGAGTGTCCTCTTTGGAGAAATGTCTATTCCGGTTTCTGCCAAATTTTTAATTGGGTTGTTTTTTTGGTGTTAAGTTATAGGAGTTCCCTGTATATTTTGGATATTAACCCTTTATTGGATGTATCATTGGTGAATAGTCCTCCCATTTAGTAGGTTGTCCTTTGTTTTGTTGATGATTTCCATAGCTGTGCAAAATTTTTTAGTTTAATGTAGTCCCATTTGTTTATTTTTTCCTTTGTTCCCCTTGCCCAAGAAGATATACCTGAAAAGATATTGCTAAGAGCATGTCTAAGAGTTCACTGCCTATGTTTTCTTTCAGGAGTTTTGTGGTTTGGGGTCTTTCATTTAAGTTTAATGTATTTTTAGTTTATTGTATATGGTGTAAGAAAGTGGCCCCATTTCATTCTTTTGCCTGTATCTGTCCAGTTTTCTCAGCACCATTCTTGTCTCCTTTGTTATGGAGTAATTGAACATACAGGAGTAGGTTTATTTCTGGGTTCTCTATTCTGTTCCTTTGTTGTATGTGTCTTTTTTTGCCAGTACCGTGCTGTTTCGATTATTGTAGTTTAATGCCAGTATACACAGCCCCAGGGAAAAGTCTCCGACCTGAAAATCTACACACACACCCCCTGCCCCATGTATGCAGAGGACAGGTGAGGACTCAAGAAAGAAACTGTTGCTTCAATCTGGTGAAGTTATATGTGAGGTGCATCTTGGGCAGCAGCAATATGACATGAATATTCTCTGCACCACATGACAGGCACTAAAAAGTTGTATAAGACAGGACAGGATAGATGGGTCACTTGGGTGTGACCCCTGCAGAAAAAGGGGAAATGCTTTCCATCCTTGTCTAGGGCAGGGCAAGGGTCTGTTCTAGGAACCAGCACATCTGGTACACAGGGGAGGGGTTGGACAGTCTCCAGGGGGGCTTAGGGGAAGCAGTCTCTGTTCTGGCAGGTACCTTGAGGGTCCAGCTCAAGAGTCTGCCAGTGGCCACATCAGGAACAATGTCCTTTTTAGAAAATAGTACATCTCTGGTGGTCATCTCTTTTAGTCTCATGCATTGCCTACTTTTTTGAGGTGTCCTGAGTGGTCAATGAGAGCTTCATTAGCCAGAAGATAGCTTGTTTAGTTGCCAGTTGTCTACGTTCAAGCCACAGCAGCTATAGACACATGCATGAAAAAGACAAACTATTGCCCTGGCTGGTGGCTCAGTGGATAAGGCACCAGCCTAGAAACCCAAAGGTCGCTGGTTCGATTCCCAGCCAGGGCACATAACCAGGTCTCCAGCCAGGTCCGTAGCTGGAGGCAGGTGAAAGGCAACCATACATTGATGTTTCTCTCCCTCTCTGCCTCTCTCTAAACATAATTCATAATTTTTTTTTTTAAAGACAAACTATTAGTAACTACTTTTCTACCATGCCTCCTGGGACCCAAATCAGCGTATTAACAACTCACCAAATCTTGGCATCAGATCATTCAGCATTTATTTGAGTTTTTGTACCTGTTAACGAGATATATTCATCTGCCATAAAAAACACAACACTCAGTTTAGATGATGGCACAGATACCCCCCTGTAACCAGGCACCTCAGGAACAGCAAAATCCAAGTTCAGAAAGACAGATATTTAGTGGGTACTTGGAATTGTAGGTCTTGCCTTTTTATAAGAATGACACTTACAACCTGATCCTTAGATATTAACGTCGCCACGGCCATGGACCCTGGCTATGTGACCATGTGCACTGGCTAGGGAGGTCATGGTCTCTGGTGCAAGGTGAATAGGAGTGGGGTGCAGGGGAATGCCCCTGCTTAGTTCTTTGTTTTCGACCTTTATCTTTTTTTAAAAAGATTTTATCATTATTTTCACACAGAAGGGCAGGGAGAGAGGAAGAAAGGGAGAGAAGCATCACTGTATGGTTGCCTTTCAGCTGCCTCCAGCTATGGACTTGGCTGGAGACCTACCTGGCTTGCAACCTGGTTATGTGCCCTGGCTGGGAATCGAACCAGTGATCTTTGGGTTTGTAGGCTGGTGCCAATCCATTGAGCCACACCAGCTACAGCCTCACCTTTATCATTTTGGGTTCCTCAGTCAGTTCTGAGCCTGGCATATGGAGCAAGTAGCCCCATAGGCTTGTCATTTAAATGTATACACACCTGGGAAAGCACCTTTATCCACCCAGCAAAGGTAAGTTTTCTAGTTAGTAATTTTATCTGTTGCTTAAGGACTCCATTCTTCCATCTGTCATCCCAGTTGCCTGTGGGTTTTATGGGAAGATAGACTGCCTATTCAGTGTCATGGTGTTTTTGTTTATCAGTACCCATTCTTGTACTGATATACTTTGGAGTGTGAGCACCCCCCCTCCCCCCACTGTTTTGTGAGAATACTCAGACATAGTACTCAGCTTTTCCAGTCCCTTTATGGTATCAGCTTGATTAGCCTGCTTACATAACAAGGCCTAAGTTAAACCAGAGGTGGTTTTTGGCACAGAGCAGTGTATTTGGAGGCCTTATTCACGGGGAGAGATCCTATACAGTCAAGTTTTGATCCCTTATTGATTGGGAGCTTTGGCAAATGGCCCTGGATTTCCATGACAGTTGTCTAGGGTGTTATCTGGAGCATACAAGACAATATGTAACTGCATTGCCAGGTCACTGTATTTTGTTTTATTGTTTTTAAGATTGTATATATTTGCTTTTAGAGGGGAAGGGAGGGAGAGAAACATTGATGTGTGAGAGAAACATCAAATCAGTTTCCTCTCACATGCCCCCAGCTGGAGACCTGGCCTGTAATCCAGGCATGTGCCTTGACTGGGGATTGAACCAGTGACCTTTTGGTCTGTGAGGTGAAGCTCTATGCACTGAGCCACTCCAGTCAAGGCTGAAGTGCGTATTTTTGCCAAGGCATCTGCTTACTGGTTACCTGGAGCTGTAGACACCTGTGGGCAGAGACGTGGAGGACAGTAACATCTGCCTCAGGCTACTGCAAGTGAGCCTAGATACCTTTCCACATCTCTGTCCCCATAAAGGTTTATTTATGATCATCTATCCCTCCATCTCCCACTGTCCAAGCCAGAGTCAAAACAGCCCAGCTGTCAGTTCACAGTCAGTGGCCAAGGTTTATATGTGACTACCAACCATACTACTCTTAACTCACTCCATGGCTATGGTGATTTGTTCCTGTTCCATCCAGATAGAATCAGTGGATGGTTGAATGGTGAAGGCCAACCAGGTAGACAGATTGCTCCAGCTTGAGCCTTTGGTGTACCAAGTTCCAGCTGGAATTTCCTATTCCTTCTTTGCAGGTTGCAGGGGCCAACATGGACCAGAGCAGGGGCACTTGGAGGATAGCATGCCTCTGCTGTAGGTGTGCGTGCCACTTCTGTCACATAGGAGTCTGGGCTCTGCAGAGGGCAGCCAGTGGAGCATGTTGTCTGTCCACCCCTTGATGGGGAGGGAAGTTCTTACAGTAACTGGCTATTCTGTCAGGTTGTATCTCACTTCTGCCCCTTCTACAATTGGGACCAAAGACAAGGGGCACTCTTTCCCTGCTGTTTCTGCCCTAAAGCCCCACCCAGGCCTTCTGCGGTTACTGAGACATCTAACTCAAATGGCAGTCCTGCCAAGAAGAGTCCCAGGAGCTTTAATATGTTTGACCAGTGTTTCTGCTTTCTCAAAGGTAACCTGTTGTCCAGCTCTCCAGTCCCACATATGCCACCTTTTTATTTTATTTTATTTTTTTTTAATTTATAATTTTCAGAGAGAAGGGTAGGGACAGGGACAGAGAAGGAGAGGGACATCAATGTATGGTTGCCTTTCACCTGCCTCCAGCTACGGACCTGGCTGGAGACCTGGCTTGCAACCTGGTTATGTGCCCTGGCTGGGGAGTCAAACCAGCGACCTTTGGGTTCATAGGCTGGCGCCTTATCCACTGTACCACCAGCCAGGGCCTTATACCCCCTTTTAACTAGGAGAAGGATTTGTACTAAATGGGATACGGGTTTCACCAGTACCCCAAATTCTCTTCCCCAGCCCCCACTGGTTTTCACAGTCAGAAGCAACAAGGCTTTATTTTCCCAGCACTGAGCTGGGGCTGAGGTCTGGCCTGGGGCTGGGATTGCTCCCCAGGTATCCCTCCCGACTTTTATAACGAGACTTTTATAATGCGTGACTGCTCTTTTTTCTGGCTGGCCAGAGCCACTGCCTTGCTGTCACTGTCACAGGCAGATGACCTCTCTGCCCCTTCCATGCCCCTCCTACCTATGAGTGTTGCTTCTTCTTCTTCTTCTTTTTTAAGATTTTATTTATTATTTTTAGAGAAAAGGGAAGAGAAAGAGGCAGAGAGGGAGAGAGACATCACTGTATGGTTGCCCTTCACCTGCCTCCAGCTATGGGCCTGGCTGGAGACATGGCTGGAGACCTGGTTATGTGCCCTGGCTGGGAATCGATCCAGTGACCTTTGGGTTCGAAGGCCGGCTCCTTATCCACTATGCCACCGGCCAGGGCTGTTGCTTCTTTTTCTTTGTTTGTTGGACTTCCATGAAGTTCAGTTTTCTGGTAGTTCTGGTTGATTTTCATTTTGAGATAGTTGTATTTCTTCTTCTTCTTGTGGAAGGAGGCGAAACATGTCTACCTACACCTCCATCTTGGCCGGAAATTGATTTGATATTTGAATTCATATACTGAATTAAATTCATTCCAATCTTAGCTAGCTTAACTACACATTAAAATTTCATTCCAAAGGTTCCCTCTTCACAAACCTACAAATATTTCCTCCTTGTAGTTTGTCTCTTATTCAGAAATAACCAACTTCATTTTAGGATAAATTATTTTCCTTTAATTCCCCCCAAAATGTACTTCCATACGTTATACCTTTTTTTTTTTTTTTTTTTTAAGAATTAACATTTTGGTATAGTATTTTTCTTTTTCTTTTTCAAAAAAATTTTTAAAAAAGATTTTATTGCATTATTTTTAGAAAGAGGGGAAGGGAGAGAGGCAGAGAGGGAGAGAGACATCAATGTATGGTTGCCTTTCACCTGCCTCCAGCCACAGACCTGACTGGAGACCTGGTTTGCAACCTTGTTATGTGCCCTGGCTGGGGAATCGAACCTGCATACCTTATACCTTTTATTACCAAAAACATATCTATTAATTTCTTTTCATCTTAATTACCCTTAGTTTTAATTAGAAATAGAGGTTTCTAAGACGGAAGCAAAAGTAGGTGAACCTGTGTATAGTAATTAATGTTTTAGTTTTTTTTTTTTTTTTTTTTACTTGGCACTATATTTCTGAGAATTTTATTATATTAATTTATTTTTCATATTTATTATTTTTTAGAGAGGGGGGAAGGGAGAGAGGAGAGAGACATCAGTATATGGTTGCCTTTCACCTGCCTCTAGCTATAAACCTGGCTGGAGACCTGGCTTGCAACCTGGTTATGTGCCCTGGCTGGGGATCAAACCAGTGACCTTTGACTTTGCAGGCTAGTGCCTATCTACTGTACCACCAGTCAGGGCCTCTGAGAATTTTAAGAGTGGCTAGTCCTTACAAGTGTTTGTTGTTAAGTCAATTACAAATTGCTTTTTTACAAATTAGCAGTACAACCTGGAGGTAGAAAATATCATTACAAATACAACACGTATGTAGATATAATTAACATACAGATACAGAGATCCCAAGGCTTCCATAAACAAGTGGGTTCTGTTCAAAGGACCTTCCCTCCTTTGTTTAACAACAATTTTCTCCAAGATTTTTATTTATTTATTTTTAGAGAGAAGGGAAAGGAGTGAGAAAGAGAGAGAGAAACATAACCTGTTGCTTCTCGCACACCTCCAACCTGGAATCTGGTCTGCAACCCAGGCATGTGCCCTGACTAAGAATCGAACCAGTGACTTATAGGTTCACAGGCCAGCACTGTCCTCTGAGCCACACCAGACATTTTCTTTCTTTCTTTCTTTCTTTTTTAAGATTTTTATTATTTCTTCGGAGAGAGGGGAAGGGAGAGAGGCAGAGAGAGAGAAACATCGATGTATGGTTGACTTTTTCATCTGCCTCCAGCTACGGACCTGGCTGGAGACCTGGCTTGCAACCTGGTTATTTTGCCCTGGCTATGAATTGAACCAGTGACCTTCGGGTTCGCAGACTGGCGTCTTATCCGCTGTGCCATCAGCCAGGGCTCATTCTTTCTTTCTTTCTTTCTTTTTTTTTAAAAAGATCTTATTTATTATTTCCAGAGAGAGAGGCAGAGAGGGAGAGAAATATCAATGTATGGTTGCCTTTCACCTGCCTCCAGCCACAGACCTGACTGGAGGTCTGGCTTGCAACCTGGTTATGTGCCCTGGCTGAGGAATTGAACCAGCGACCTTCAGGTTCACAAGCCGGTACCTTATCCACTGTGCTACCAGCCAGGGCTCTCATTATTTCTTTAAGTAAAGTTTCTGTTCTTTTATTTCTTCTCCTTCTGACATCTGTATAACGTGAATGTTTGAGCGATTGATGTTTTTCTAGATACCCTGACTATATGTTTTCTTTCTGCTATTCTAATTGGTTGATTTTTACTAGTTTATCTTTCGGGTTGCTGATCTGTTTCGTGTTAGCTAGTCATCTGTTGATTCCTTCTAATGTGTTTTTCATTTTGGTATTGTACTCTTCCGGTTTGCTTGATTTTCTTTTACAGACCTTGGTTCTTGAACATGTTCCATCTTGAACAGTTTGGTTCTTGACCAAATTGCCTCAGTTGTTGAAGAAAACTTGGACCCAACAACCCTTTCATGTTGACATCTGGGAAAAAATGACTTGGTTTTCAAACAAATTGCTTCTTAAACAGCCTTTTGGAACAAATTAAGTTGGAGAACCAAAGCTCCACTGTACTTTCTAATTTGTTGAAGTTCTCCCTAACTTTCTTTATTCCACTCACTTTGGTGAGTATCCTTATGACCATTTCTTTACATTTTTATATCAAATTACTTATCTCTGTTTCCTTAGGGGGTTTTTCCCCTGAAGATTTATCTTACTTATTCATTTGAGAAATACTCTTTTTGTTTTGTTTGACTTTATATATTTGTTTATATGAATTAGAGTAAATAGCTCTCTTCCTCCAGTCATGAAGAAGTGGCTTGATACAGAAGCTGTGGGTGATGGGTGGTTTGGGGAAGTCAGTAGGTGTTGGGAGGGCACTGGGGTCAGGAGGTCAGGTGGGTGTGGTGATATCTTACTGTCCCCTTCTTCAGAAGCAGAAGGCTCTGGCAGTGTAGCTGGGAATGACGGCAGTGAACCCCATGGCCCTACAGAGGTGGAGCGGACGTGAGCAACGGTGCTCAAGGCTGCTCTGCCCAGAGGGCTCCCATGGACCCCAACCTTTTCTGTCCATTTCTTTCTCTTACTTGTTGTCCATTCAGTCCTCAATTTTGTGGCAGTAGTAACTATTGTCTGTATGTGTGTATATTTGAGTTTGGAAAGGGAGGGGGCAAGCTCCATGCACCTAATCTCAGATTCCCTCTGGAAGTGTTTTTCTTCTACATCAGTCTGTGTAGCTACTGAGCACTTGAATAACTGAATATTTAATTGAAATTTAAATGACTGTGTGTGTGTTGTGACTAGAATTGGGCAGCCAGTCACAGGTGCAGTAGAGCCATGTTTGAAAGGATGGCAGTAGCCATCTCCAACCAGTCACACAACTGCCACCTTGGGAAACTTGGGGAGAGAAGTGAAATAAACCCAAAGTAGGAGGCCATGGGTCAGCACAAGGACCGTGACAGAGAAGAGAAGCAGCAGAAACTAACAGACCTGAAGGTAGGCTCTCTGGAAAGGTGGCAGAACTTGAGGGACCTCTTGCAGCTCAGTAACTGTGAGAGGGGTCCCTTTTTAGCTGCCCTGAAATTGGGCATGTTCATATCTGCAAAATCAAAAAGTTTCAATTCCTCTCTCCATCCTGGTACCTAAGCTTCCTTTGTGACACAGCCATGGTGTTACCACTGTGCCAACGTTTCTGCTGCGCACAGGAATGTCAGATGGGCTGTCTTTCTGCTGAATCCACCACACCTGACTAGCAGATCTTTTCAGCCTGATTCCATGACTGCAGAGAGGGGTCTAGGGGGGAGGGGGAGATTGCAGCAGGCTGGGCCACTCACAGATCCTAATCCTGGCTTGGTGTCCCCAGGGCTTCTACAAAGAAATGGTTTATGTGTTCTTCATGATTAAAGATGCTGGCCTTGCCCCAGACCTGCTGTCCTATGCGGCCGCCCTGCAGTGCATGGGGCGGCTGAACCAGGATGCCCACACCATCCAAAGGTGGGTAGATATCAGGGTGGGGGGTGCCTTGTCCTGCACTGTGGGGCAGAACTCCCTGCAGGACTTCATGGCCTCCTGGTCCTGAGGCCTCTAAGGTGGTCAGTAGTAGCTCTGTGAGTCTGAGATTTATTGCCCGCCATGTGTCCCCCACAGATGTCTAAAGCAGATGGCCCAGGATGGACTGCAGGTGCAGGAGCTTTTCACAGGCTTGCCACTATGTAAGGAAGACCAGGTTGCGCTCCTGAAGGCTGTGCGCAAGACTGATCCCACCTTCAGACCTCCACAGCCATCCCTGCCCTCAAGCCAGGTCAACACCTCCCCACTGCTCAGAGAGATCTATGACAAGGTAGGTTCCAGCCTGTGGCCTGGTACCTGGCCCATCACTATAGGCCTTATCTCTTTCTTTATGTCCCCTTGCTGAGCAGGAAGCTGAGTACAGGAGTGTTAGCAGAGCCAGGTATACCTGCCTAGCAGAGGTCAGTGCGTGGGGCAAGACCCCAGCACTGCTTCCCAGGATGGAGGGTAGCACCGAGACTGGGCAGCCAACCAGATGCCTTGGGTTTTTTTTTTTTTAATTGGGATATAACCTCTGCCAGCCATGCAGGTTACCTTGTAAAGTACAATTCAGTATTTTTTAGTAGGCTTACTTCTAATTCCAGAACATTCAGTCACCCCAAAAAGAAATCCCAACCCCTGGCAAACACTAACTCACTTCCTGTTTCTGTGGATGTGCTTGTTCTGGACATTTCACATAATGGAATTGCACTACTTGGCCTTCTGTGTCTGGCTTCTCTCACTGATCATGTGTTCAAGGTCCATCCGCACTGTAGTGAATATCATTGCTTCACTCCTTTTCATGGCTGAGTAATACGGGGTGGGACAAAAGTAGGTTTACAGTTGTTCATATAGAAAATAATATAGTAATTACAAGAATAAAATCTGCGTTTTGTGTACTCACAATTCTAAACCTACTTTTGCCCCTTCCTGTATTCTAGTATGTGGATAGACACATTGTGTTGATCCATTCATTAGCTGACGGACATTTGGGTTGTGTCCACATTTTGGCTATTAAGAATCATGCTGCTGTGGGTGTGCATGTATAAAGGTTTGTATGGATCTGTGTTTTTGATTCTCAGTATGTTTGGTGTTGCTATTTTTAATTTATTTTGGGATGGGTCACACATTCACACAGTTCCAAGTTTAAAAAGAAAAATGTAGTATCTAGGGACTTGAACTGCCTTCCTGAGCTGTGCAGTGCCCAGCCCAGTAAAGCCAAGCAAATACAGAGCTTTTTGTTCTTTAGCTAGTGTAGCTGTTGTATACACTGTTCTGCACCAGCCCTTTTCCTACGATGTGAGAGAGGATTTTCAGGAGACCTGGAGAAATAATGTGATTATGTGAGGGTGGGAGTCCTGGGCAGCACAGGGAGGGCAGCTGCTCCTCTCCACCTCAGGTGTGAATGAGTCTTGCCTATGAGGAATGGAGGTCTGAGGGCTATTACCTGGGGCCTCACCACCTGCCCGTCCCCATTGGCAGAACCACCCCGTATCCTACCCAAGGCAGCACCTACCTCTGAAGACACTGAAGAGCCTGTTTCAGCAGCAGCTCAGTGTGGAGATGGCCACCACTGTCACTGTGGACTCTGTGGAGAAGGCGCCGTTGCAGACCAAGGAGGTCCTGCAAGCGGTAAGGGCCCGGTGTGCTCAGGCTCCTGCTTGGCTGAACTGGGCAACCCCTGGTCTGAGTGTACTGCCTGCCATGCTGCAGCCCCTTCTCCCTGCCCCGTGGCTGTCCTTTTCACTGGGCTGGGGTCACTGTGTCCCTCCCACCGCTGGAGAAGAGTGCTCAGCAGCCACTTGGTTCACCTTGGCACCACCTCTTGGTGGACTCCTCTTGGGAGCCTATGAGCACTGAGCCCATAGAGCACTGTGGTGACCCTGTGTCTGTACCCCACCTTCAGCGAAAGACACTGCAGGAGCTACGCACCTCGTGGGAGGCAGAGCTGTGCCTGGCACTGCAACAGACCAAGGCCAGTGAGGCCCATGCTGCCCGCCTGGGCCGCCCCTCGCTGTTCCCCTACCTGTGCCTGCTCAGCGAGGGGGAGTTAGTACAACTGCTGCTTCAGGTGGGCAGTGGACCTGTGGGGATGGGGTGGAGCCTGGCTGTAGGAAGCAGGGAGTGGGTGGAGCGAGTGGTGGATAAGAATGTGGGCCTCTGAAGGGCAAGGGGCTTATTGCACCATCCCCAGACCTTGCAGGCGCTAACCCCGCAGGGAGAGTCGCTCCTGTCCGTGGCGCAGCAGCTGGGCCTGCGCATCTTCAACAGGCATGTGGTACAGAAGAAACAGCTCAGCCATGAGGTGCAGGCACTGCAGCAGCGCTATTTCAAGTACCTACGCCTACTAGCATCCGACACTCAGGTAAGGTCTGGAAGGGGCTGAATGAGGAGCTGTTCTTGGGCTTGGGATCTGGGGTTTCCACAATGCTAGGGAGCCTAGGTGGGTTTGCAGGTGGGGAAAACAAGGCTCCCAGAGGAAGTTTCATCTCTAGTCCCCTCCCTCCCGCCCTAGGGCAGTTGGATTTGGCCCCAGCCCCTGCCACTTCTGGCTGCCCCCTCAAACCTGTTTCCTTATCTGTAACTTTTTGCTTTGGGGAGTGGCTAGGAGTGTACAGCTTTGCCCAGACCTCCAGCTCCCTGACCCATAATGCTGCCCACAGGTGGTGGTGTCTGACCTGCCACGACAGTATTGGGAGGCACTGGGAATGCCTGAGACCCGCCACGAGCAGCCTTGGCCCTTAGCTGTGGTGGTACAGTTGGGCAAACAGCTGGCTGAAGTGCTGGTGCAAACAGTGAAGATGCCTGGCCACCTGGCCCAGCGCCAGGGCACCCACAGTCTCATCCCTGTGCTCTACCACGTGTATTCCTTCCGCAGCTTCCGCCAGGTGAGTCACTGTGGGACTGGCTTCCAGGCCTGGTGACCCCTCCCTGCCATCCTGCAGAGAAGGCACTTAGAGTGTGAGGGTCTGAGAGGAGGCTAGGGGTGTAGGGTGGTGTGAGCACCTCTGGGCTATGGTGGGGTAACTGTCAAAATCTCTGGGGTCATGGCCTGGTCTCAGGATAAGGGTGTCTGATGGGACCTTAGGACAGTCAACCCCTTGACCGGTTATCTGCCCATCCTATCCCCCAGATTGGGATCCTGAAGCCACACCCAGCCTTCATGCAGCTGGTGGAAACTGCAGCTGAGCGCACAATGACTTTTGAGGCAGCTGAAATGCCCATGCTCTGCCCACCACTGCCCTGGACTTCACCACACTCAGGTGCCTTCCTCCTGAGCCCCACCAAGCTGATGCGCTCTGTGGAGGGTACCACGCAGCACCAACGCTTGCTGGAGAGCTGCCCGCCTACTAATTTGCATGGTGCCCTGGATGCCCTCACCCAGCTGGGCAACTGCGCCTGGCGTGTCAACGGGCGTGTGCTGGACCTGGTGCTGGTCCTCTTCAATGCTAAGGGCTGTCCCCGCCTGGGCGTGCCAGCCCCTGCCTCTGAGGCACCCCGCCCACCCGAGGACCGCCTGCCACCCACAGCCTCACCTGAGCGCAGGACTGAGCTGCGGCGGGAGCTGGCTCGCTGCCTGAAGGTGGCAAGGGAGATGCACAGTCTGCGAATCGATGCACTTTACCGCCTCTCATTGGCCCAGCATCTGCGGCACCGTGTCTTCTGGTTGCCTCACAACATGGACTTCCGAGGACGAACCTACCCCTGCCCACCCCACTTCAACCACCTGGGCAGTGACCTAGCACGTGCCCTGCTGGAATTTGCCCAGGGCCGACCACTTGGCCCCCATGGCCTCAATTGGCTCAAGATCCACTTGATCAACCTCACTGGGCTCAAGAAGCGTGAGTCACTGCAGGCACGCCTAGCCTTTGCTGACAAGATGATGAAGAATATCCTAGATTCAGCCGATCAGCCTATGACGGTAGGGGCAGCCAGGGCCTTTTTCCCTGTCTGTCTCTCCCAGCTTGGTCTCTGCTTTGGCTCTGGCCACCTTAGCACCCAGCTAGGACTCCCTTCTAGGTGTCTCTACCTACAGGCCAAAATCAAGAACCCCAATCCCTCTAGTCTTCCCTTAGGACAAACTTTTTTTTCTGGTGTTTTCCTCTGTCCTAGTCCATCACCAGCTCTGCCACCTCCCACTTCAGGACAGCCCTAACTCCGTCCTTACCTCGTGGCTGCTCACTCAGCGTTGGGCCCCGTCTCCTTCCCTGGTCCATCCCGCCTGTCCTCACATTACCTGGGCCAGCTCAGTTCCCAACCATGCCCAGGAAGCTCTGTCCCACTGATCCCAGCTCAGCCTCACTGCCCTTCCACAGGGCCAGAAGTGGTGGATGGAGGCAGACGAGCCCTGGCAAGCCTTGGCCTGCTGCATGGAGATTGCTCAGGCCGTGCGTGCCCCTGACCCCACCGCCTACATCTCCCATTTCCCCGTTCACCAGGTGAGCTAGTGGGGATCCTGATGTGGAGTGGGGCTCTCCGGTGGTGTCTCAGGCCTGGGGTTCCACAGACAGTGTGGGAGTCTAGCTGGTGTCCCTGTGTGTGAGCCAGCCCCAGTGGATCCAGCAGGTCTTGCACCGTGGTCTGGTCTCATGAAAGTGCAGTCCCTGCTTCATGTGCCTCAGTTTTGTCGGTTTTGGGGTTTTTTTTTGTGGTGGGATGACACCCGCCCCTGAGCATTTGGGTCCCTAAGCAAGCCGATTACCTGAGCAGAGTGCTGGGGAAGCACAGAGCTGTGGCTCATTGCTGGGGATGAACCTGCTGGCCTTTCCCAGACTCCTCACCATCTCCTCCTCTGCCCAGGACGGCTCCTGTAATGGCCTGCAACACTACGCTGCTCTGGGCCGGGACAGCATGGGAGCTGCCTCTGTCAACCTGGTCCCCTCAGAACTGCCACAAGATGTTTATAGCAGTGTAGCCGCACAGGTAGACACTATGGGCCCTCAACGTGTTCATATCCCCAAAGCCCACCTAGGGTCTCTGTCCTGCGAATGCCAGTGTGTTGTTACCCCATGGCCATGGCTTTGCCTGTCATATGTAATGTGACTGGGCAGTAAAGGTGGGCTTCCCAGGGGAGGTGTCAGAAGGGGGAATTGAGAATGGAGAAGTTGCCTCATGCCAGTGCTGCTGAGTAGAGTGGGTGGGGCCAGACAGGGAGGCATCAAAGGCTGTCTGGTCTTGCTGGCTGACTGTGTCTGTCCAGGTGGAAGTGTTCCGTAAGCAGGACGCTGAGCGAGGTGTGCAGGTGGCCCAGGTGTTGGAGGGCTTCATCAGTCGCAAGGTGGTCAAGCAGACGGTGATGACTGTGGTATATGGGGTTACCCGCTATGGGGGCCGCCTACAGATTGAGAAGCGCCTTCGGGAACTCAGCGACTTCCCCCAGGTGTGCAATTTTACCCCCAAATCCAGCCTGTATATTCCCCGAAATAATCTGCTACTAGGCAGTGCTCCAGCTCGATATTTCTTACTGTGGGGTGTGGGATAAGGCAGAGGAAGGGAACCCATAGGAGTCAGCCATCTTGTTAGGCCTCTGGGCCTCAGTTTTCCCACCTGAAAAATGGGGATGTGGACTTTAGGAATCCAGGACAGTCTTGTGAGGTCACCTGACCCTGGCTGCAGGGCTGGCATAGAGGGAGCTGCCTCTCCCCTCCAAGCTTACGCTGCCATTTCTGTGCCCTGCTCACCCCCAGGAGTTTGTGTGGCAGGCCTCTCACTACCTTGTGCGCCAGGTGTTCAATAGTCTTCAGGAGATGTTCTCTGGCACCCGGGCCATCCAGGTGTGTATTCCTCCTCCCTTTCCCAGTGTGACTTCTCACACTGGGCCTTGCCCTGAGCCTGTCCCCATCCCTCCAGCGCTGGTTGGCTGAGAGTGCCCGACTCATTGCTCACACTGGCTTCGCTGTGGAGTGGGTCACACCTTTGGGCATCCCCATCATCCAACCCTACCACCACGACTCCAAGTTGCTGGTACGTGCTACCTCCATGCCCACCCCTACTCCAGTGCCAGGGCAGATCTCAAGCTCTGTAACCCTCTCACCCCAACCCTACAGATCAGTGGAGGAATCCAGAGCCTCACCTTCAGCGGCGGCACAGACACCAGCCAGTGAGTGTAGGAGAAGGGGCAGCAGCGGAACTAAGGGGCAGCTGGGTGAGGACTGAGGGGAGTGCTGGGCCAGGGGATGCCACATAGGCCAGACCTGGCCAGGGCAGAGGTACCGGATCCTCAACCTCAGCATACCATATCCCCCCCACACAGGAAGCCAAATATACTGAAGCAGAAGAATGGTTTCCCACCCAACTTCATCCATTCCCTGGATTCCTCACACATGATGCTTACAGCCCTGCACTGCTACAGGTGGGCCCTGCATCTGCACAGCACACATTCATTAACCACCTGCTACAGGCAGGCCCATAGCTAGTGACATGGTGGGGACCTTCCTGGTATGGGAGATAGGTTGTGAGGCCAAGTCCTGCAAGTGGGCAGAGGCCTACAGCAGGCAGGGACCGCAGTGTCAGTCTGTTGGACCTGGTGCCTAGAAGACCACTATGCAAGCACATGCAAAGGCCCTGGAGCAGTAAGGTGTGAGTGCTGGGCCATGAAGGGACGGGGTGGTTCCTCTGAATGTTAAAGCTGGCCCTGGGAAGTCCCTGTGACCCTAGTCATCCAGGTGAGTGGAGGCACACACTGCATGGCCAGTTCTGGGAGGCTTGGACATAGTCCTGACAGGTGTATGGACCTTGTGGCAGCTGGTGAAACCCTCTGGTTTTCTGTCCTGAGCCCTTCAAGAGGTGGCAGCCTGGGATGATGGGGCAGGTGTGCAGACAGTTATGTTAGAAATGACCATGGATAGGGAGCCAAGAATTACCCAAGGCACAGTTGGCAGGAGGGTGGAGAGGATGTGAAACAGGTTTTCATTCTAAGATGAGAACATTTTATCCATGTGCTAAGGACAGTTGCTGACTGTATAGGGATGGGGCAGGGCGGGGGGCATGAGGACAGAAGAGGGTATACATCACTGGAGTCTGAACTCCCCAGGCCAGTGGGTTTTAACCTGGGCTCTGAGTGGACCACGAGGGCTGGGCCCTCCTCATGGAAGCCCCTCCCCTGCTGCAGGAAAGGCCTGACCTTTGTTTCCGTGCACGACTGCTTCTGGACCCATGCAGCTGATGTTGCCATCATGAATCAGGTGCCCTCCAACCCCTGCCCCCTAGCCCTAAGAATGGATACCCCTGGTCCCATGGTTCTCTCCATGTGGAACCTTGCAACCCCAGCCTCAGTCTGGACTGTGGTCAGTCCTGGTGCTCATCCAGGTGTTGGGGCTTCTGGCTACCCTTTCCCCAGGTGTGCCGTGAGCAGTTCATCCGCCTGCACAGCCAACCCATCCTGCATGACCTGTCTAGGTTCCTGGTGGAGAGGTTCTGCTCTGGCTCAAGGTGAAGCACCCCACCCTCAATACAGTTTTCACCACTCCATCCCCACCCTTCCTGGGCTTCACTCCCCACCCTGCTGTCCACTTCAGGTCCACAAATGTCCGAGTTACCAGGTTGCTGGACATGCTGCTGTCAGTACCCAAGACAGGTAGGGCCATGGGTGGGGGAGTAATTGTCATGTAGTGGCTGGTCAGTCCCAGGGCCCTACCCATCCCAGAACCCAGTTTCAGTCTCACTTGCTTTGCTCTGCAGGGACCTTCAACCTGGAGCAAGTAAAGCAGTCAACGTACTTCTTCAGCTGATGCAGGCCTGCCAGGCTGGCCCAGGGACTCTGTACCATAGTGTAAATAAAGCTATTTTTGCCACCCAAGGGAGCACTGCTTTCTGCAGGGAGAGGGTGTTCACCACTCTGCTTTCTCAGGGCATCCAGCACACAGATGCGGGTAGGCTGGGCGCCAATGCTGTTGTTTATTGCGTGGAATGGGGTTGTGGAGGTTAGTGGGGTATTGGGGCGTGGTGGGGAACATTGCTGCCTCGGCTTGTCAGTACATTCATCAGAAGGCAGGGAATCCCCAGCCTCACCCCACGCCCAGGCGCAGCAGGGACTGCTGGCCCCTGGGTGCCCTGTGCTGGAGGATACTGCATGTGCCCGCTCCAGGGAGGTCACCGCGGGGCGTGCATGGGGAGGGGTGGGGCTGGTTATTGCATGAGTGCGATGGGGGCAGCAGGAAGCCGGCAGGCCAAGTATTGCACTTAAACAGAATCCTCATCGGACAGTGGGCCACCTGTGAGGGTGGGGGCGGGCGGAAGTCCACAGCCATCTCTCGGTCACGGGGTGGCTCCCTCCCTGTTTCACAGTTGGGGAAACTGAGGCACCGTGGTGAAAGGAGCCCCCTTTCAGGCTCATGAGGCCACCACCGGGTGGATGCGGGCAATGTGGGTGGGCGCAGGGTGATGAAAGGGGACAGCAGGAGCCCGCCTGTCCGACTACAACTACCTACGTCTCCTCTATGGCTTCTGGGGTGGGGGGCCGGGGCAGCTCGCAATGGCATGGCTTTGGTTTGGATGAAAGCCCCGCCCCAGGCCCTTGGGGCGGTGCTGCGAGGGTCACAAGTTGGAGGAAAGGCGCGAGCGCGCCGAGTCAGGCGGGTCAAGGCCTCCTGTGGCGCTGGACAAGGCCGAGTCCCTGCGGTCCGGGCTGGGCCCGGCTGCCCTGGTGGCGGGGGTGGGCCCCAGGCGCGGTGTGGAGCTGCTGGCTGGCCGCACGGAGACTGCAGGGCCAGGGCCAGGGGTGCCGTGGGGCAGCGAGGGCTGTGAGGCGGACAGCGGGCGTGAGGCGCGGCTTAGGCGGCGCGCTGGAAGTGCGGGCCCAGCACGGGGTGCAGCTGGAGAGCAGGGTGCACCGCCATAAGGTGAAGTCCGTGGTGCCCGTGGACTGGCGGGCGCGCCTGGGGGACTGGCAGCAGGCACGTGCCCTGGCGAGGCAGTGGCATTTGGCGCAGGCCCAGGTGGCAGGCGGCGCACAAGGCGCGGTGAGCCCAGCGCTAGAGGCCCCACTAGCGGGCGCGCCACCTGTGGGCAGAAGCTCATGGCCACAGCCTGCTGCAGCGTGGCAATGGCTGAGGTGACTTGCGGCTGGGGTGGTGGCGGGAAGAGGCCGACACGCTGGCCCAGCTCAGCCTGCTGCACCATCTCACGGTCGTACTTGACAATCTCCTGGATGATGGCGTTCTCCTGGTTGTTGAACACGCCTGAGTTGAGGTCGTGTTGCACCTTGTGCAGCAGAATTGAGTTCTTCTTGCCTGGGGATGGGGGAGGAATCAGTACACTGGGGAGCATCTCCTGCGTACAGTTAATCCGTATGTAATAGGCATACTGCTGCGTGTACCTAATACTCCTGCATTCAGCAACCAGGTATTGGGCACCACTACATCCAATAGGCACAGAATACCTGCATCCAGCAAGCAGGTAAATCACTTCCTCTCTACAGCCTGTACATGCATAGCTTCACGTATTGAATGCCTGCTGTATACAGCAAGTAGGTATAGGCACCTACATTCTACAACTTGTATATATTACAGCTATATTGAATGCCTCCTGTATACATGAAGTAGGTATTGGGCACATACTGTCTACAGCTAGCATGCAAAGCATACCTATATACCTCAGGTGGAACTGAGCATCTCCTGCGTACAGCTCTGTGTATTGAATGCCTCCTGTATCTACCAAGCAGGTATTGGCACCTACATTTTACAGCCTGTGTGTATTGAGTGCCTCCTTTATACAGAGGATGGGTATCTAGCGTCTGCTATGTATGGGCAGCTAAAAATCGAGAACCTCTGCATGTAGTAAACATGCATGATCTATATACAACAAACAGGAATTAAAGCCCTGTTGTGTGTAGCAAGCACAGAGCACTTGCTGCATAGATAGAGCAGGTATGAAACACCTGTGGAAACTGCTAGCATACATGGAGCATTTCTGTATATAGCAATCATGTATTGAGCACCCATAGTATACAGGAAGCAACATACCCAGAACACCTTCCTGTTCACAGCCAGAGTGCCAAGTACTTAACACATATATAGCAAGCATGTGTTGAGTATCTGGCATATATAGCAAATACGTCTAAGCACCTTCACAAAAAATGTGGAACACCTACTGTATGGAGCAAATTGTTTAGTGTCTTTTGTATATCAACATGTATTGAGCACTTTGTGCATGCAGGGAAGTCCTCCCTCTAACCCCTTGCTGCCTCACCCAGTCCTAATTTTCCAGCTATTGTCTTTATTCCCACAAATAGCAGCAAGAGCCACCATGTGCTCCTATGTCTAGTCATCAACTCCTGAGTGCTCCACCCTGTATCTATTCCTGAGATTCCCTCTACCTCTTCCAACAACCAGGGTTACCACATCCTGCCCAGGCCAGGCCACCATCTGCCTCCTGTATACCTTTGTAGTATACAAATCTGATAAGGTCTTCCTCTGCCTAGAACAGACTGTACTCCTGATTTCAAGCCCCCCCCTACCACCACCACAGCCCACTAGGCCCTGTGGGCCTGGGTCCTTGCCTACCTCCTAAACTTCCCTCCTCTCAGCTTCCCTGACTTTCTGGACTCTGGGCCTCTTTCTCACTTCAGGGTCAGGGTCTTCATATAATCTGCATCCATGTGCAAAGAACCTGCCTTTCATCCTGACAACACTTACTAATCCTGGTCTCCACTTAGCATCACCAGGAAGTCCCACCACTACCACATGTCCTCTATGACAAGCTTCTTGAGGCAGCCTCATGGCTCACCATCTGTCACATGGTAGGTGTTTGGCAAGTTCTGCACAACTAGAAACACCTCACAACTTTTCTTCCTGGGGAAACCAGGGCTGTGTTCAACCAGGAGAGAGACAGTCAGATAATCTTGAGCCAGGCCATGCCACATCCCCTCTCAACACAATTTCCCCCATGACCACAAAGAGCTGACATGCCCACTCACCGATGCGGTCCAGGCGGTCAATGGCAACGGTCTCGAAAGCCCGCCGCATCATGGGGTACTCCTCCAGCACCTCATTGAAGTGGTCCACACTCAGTGAGTAGAGGCGGCAGTAGGTGTCAGCTCGCACACTTGCTGTGCGCCGGCCCCGCGTTAGCAGACAGATCTCTGTGTGTGGCCAAAGAAGGCATCTCAGGTGCTGGGCAACACTCAGCTGCCCCCATTCATTCCTGTGGGTGCTCCCAGCTGCCATGAACACAGTCCAATCCACACCTCCTGTAGTGTGGCCTTTCTGGCCAGAGGTCCTTCCAGCTGGCACCCCTGTGGCCTCCCTACCATCCCCTCCATCCCCAGGAAGGGTCCAGCTTTATTGTTTGCTCCCTGGTCCCTGTAGACACTAACCCCCAAAATAGGAGCCGTCAGATAGCTTCATCTCCTTGTTGCCCTTGGTGAGCACGCTGACCACACCATGCTGTATGAAGTACATCTTCTTGCCGATGGTTCCCTCACGGATGATGTAGTCACCTGGCTGGAAGACCTCGAACTTGAGTTTGGTCAGCATGGCTGTGACAAAATTGGGGTCGGCATTGGCAAACAGTGGCATTGAGGCCACCAGCTTCCGGCAGTTGAAGTTCACAATCTCCTATAGGGGCAATAGGCAGGTGGTCACATCTGGGCACAGGTTGAGCTCTTGCTTCTGTCTCACCCTACCTTTGGGACTTTCACCTCTTAGACCTTCAGTTTCCTTCTGAAAGTGGCTTAACATTTTAGTCTGAAAGCCAGCTATTTTTTTTTTTTTTAATTTTTATTTCCTTTTAGAGAGATGGGAAGGGAGGGAAAAAGAGAGGGAAACCTCAATGTGTGGTTGCCTCTCACAACCCCCAACTGGGGACCTGGCCTGCAACCTAGGCATGTGCCCTGAATCAAAGTGCTGTCCCTTTGATTCATAGGCCACCACTCAATCCGCTGAGCCAAACCAGCCAGAGTCCCAGCTCCTTATTTAATGGACAAACATTAGAGGCTTTGCCACCAAAGCTAGGAGCAAGAAAAGATGTGCACTGATTCCCTACTACTTAACACGGTATTGGCAATACAGGTCAATGCAATCAGACAAGAAAAAGCAACTGCAGACATAAAAATTGGGAATGGAAAAGTAAAACTATCTTTTTACTGGCTCCTCTAATGAGACTACCTAGAAAACTCAAAGGAGTCAATGGAAAACTAACAATAGAGGAAGTTAGTCATACTAGCAGTGCTATTTAAAAAATCAGCATAAAAATGTGATTGAAGTCAGGCTAACAGTTAACCTTGGCAAAAGAGCTTCTGGGGGACTGAAGTGTTTGACATTTGAGCTGGATGATGGTTAAATGGGGATTTCATTTTACAAAACAGTGTACCCCTAGAACATGAGTTTCCTCTATTCTGCCTATAAATTTATACATATATTTCACATGATCCAATGAAAATTCCATCAAGGTTGCGTTTTATTAACTTAGGTTCATTTAGAACAAATGAGCAAAAATAGCAGGAAACCTGGGAAAAAAGAAAACAGGGAGGTGGGAATAGCCCTCTAAGATATTAAAACATACTGTAAAGCTTCACACACAGCACACAGGCCAACAGAATGCAGTGTAAGTCCATGAAAGACCCAAGCACAAAAGAACTTTAAGGTAAAGGTGGCCAGCACCTCAAGGGGCAAAGCCAGATGTTTCAGCTCCACAGCAGGAGATGACACAGCATCTCTTCCTCACACCATATTTCAGGATAAATTCCAAAGGGATCAGGATCTAAATGTAAAAAATGAAGTCCATGATGGCAATGGCATTGGAAGCTGCTGAACTCACCCCCTCCCAAACTCCAGCCTACATTAGTGAGACAACTGAAGGCTGAATGAACAGCTTCTGGCAACAAGAGACACCAAACAGAAGACTTTGGAGCCACAAGACCTCTTTGGGAACTGCAGGAACTCTTCAGTGTCGAAGGGGCTGGTGAACTCTATTCTTCTGGTCCTCTCTATTAGATATGGCAGTCTGAGTTCTGTTCATGGGCTTTGGCCTGCCTACAGGGTCACTGAAGTACATTCCCAGTTTTATTGCTTGGAGCCTTTTGCCTCCAAAGGGACAATACAGCATCAGCACACCCACCTGGCCACCTTACCAAGATGGGTGTTGTGATGCTGTATTGTCCTTTGGTGGGCCAGTGCCCCAGATGTCTTAGGCATCTGCTTGGCTTCCATCAGTTTCCCCAAACCACCTGGCACATTCAGCCTACACAGAGCCTGCTTTAAATGTGTATAAACAATTATAGAAATCAAACAAAAGACAAGTACATCTTTCAAATGAAGAAACAAGAAAAATCTCCATTTAAAAAAGGAAAACTAAGGAAAAGGAGAACTTATTTGCTTGACAATGAATTCAAAGAGACAGTCATGACAATGCTCACCAAATTTAAGTGAACTGGAGAAACTTTGGGAAAACTTCAACAAAGAAAGCATAAGAAAGAACAAAACAAACTTGAAGAATACAATACTGAGATGAAAAACACATGATAAGGAATCAACAGATTAGCTAAAAGAAGAATGAATTAGCAACCTGAAGACAAACTAATGGAATCAACCAATCAGAACAGAATGAAAAAATTTTGCATTTTTTTAAAGATTTTATTATTTTTAGAGAGAAAGGCAGGGAGGGAGGAAGAAAGGGAGAGAAACATGAATGTATGGTTGCCCTTCACCTGCCTCCAGCCACAGACCTAGCTGGAGACCTGGCGTGCAATCTGGTTATGTGCCCTGAATGGGGAATTGAACCAGCTCCCATCCACTGAGCCACCAGCCAAGGCCTGTCTTGTTTTTAATGAGGATAGTTTAAGGGAATTCTGGGATAACATCAAGCACTCAAACATTCACATTATAGAGATCCCAAAAGAAGAAGAATGAGAAAGGAGCAGAGACTTCAAGAAATAATGACTGAGGCCCTGGCTGGCAACCCTGTGGATAAGGTGCCAGCCTGCAAACCCAAAGGTTGCTGGTTCGATTCCCAGCCAGCATAACCAGGTTGTAAGCCAGGTCTGTAGTTGGAGGCAGCTGAAAGGCAATCATACATTGATGTCTCTCTCCCTCTCTCCCTTCCCCTCTAAATTAAATAAATAAATAGATAAATTAAATAGGTCTATAGCTGGAGGCAGGTGAAAGGCAACCATACATTGATGTCTCTCTGCCTCTCTGCCTCTCTCTCTTCCCCTCTCTCTGGAAAATAATAAATAAATACAATCTTAAAAAAAACAAAAAATAAAAGTTTAAAAGGTTAAAAAAAAGATCAATGACCCTGGCTGGTGGCACAGTGGGTAAAGCGCTGGCCTGTGAACCAAAGGTCGCTGGTTCGATTCCCCAGCCAGGGCACATAACCAGGTTGCAAGCCAGGTCTCCAGCCAGCTCTGTAGCTGGAGGCAGGTGAAAGGCAACCATACATTGATGTCTCCCTCCCTCTCCCTTCCCCTCTCTCTAAAAGTAAGAAATAAAATCTTAAAAAAAAAAAAAAAAAAAAAAAAAAAAAGATCAATGAAACTTAGAGTTTATTCTTTAAAAAGAGTGAAAAGCAATCATACATTGAGGCTTCTCTTCCTTTATTCCTCTCTGCCCTTCTCTCTGAAAATAATGAGTAAAATATTTTTTTAAAAATAAAAGAAAATTATAGGCCAATATCCTTGATGAATACTGATTAAAAAAAAAAAAAAAAAAAAAAAAAAAAAAAAAAAAAAAAAAAAAAAAAAAAAAAAAAAAAAAAAAAAAAAAAAAACACGACCCACACACTTCAACCAAGTGGGATTTATCCCAAGGACACAAGCATGGTTCAATATCTATAAATGAATTAATGCAATACATTAACAAATTAAGGATAAAAGCTGTATGATCACCTCAGTATATACAAAGAAAATATTTGACAAGAGACAACATTCTTTTATGATTAAAAAACTCAATAAAATGGGCATGAAGTAAAGTACCTCAACATAATAAAGGCCATATATGACAAACTCAGCTAATATACTCAATAGTGAAAAATTGAAAGTTTTTTTTTTTTTTAAGATTTTATTCATTATTTTTAGGGAGACGGGCAGGGAGGGAGGAAGAAAGGTAGAGAAACATCAATGCCTTTCACCTGCCTCCAGCTACAGACCTGGCTAGAGACCTGGCTTGCAACCTGGTTATGTGCCCTGGCTGGGGAATTGAATCAGTGACCTTTGGGTTCGCAGGCCAGCACCTTATACACTGCTACCAGCCAGGGCTGAAAGCTTTTTCTTTTTTTTTCTTTTTTTTTTTTTTTTTTAAGATTTTATTTCATTATTTTAGAAAGAGGGAAAGGGAAAGAGGCAGAGAGGGAGAGAGACATCAATGTACGGTTGCCTTTCACCTGCCTCCAGCCACAGACCTGACTGGAGACCTGGTTTGCAACCTGGTTATGTGCCCTGGCTGGGGAATTGAACCTGTGACCTTTGGGTTCACAGGCGGGCACTTTATCCACTGTGCTACCAGCCAGGGCTGAAAGCTTTTTCTTTAAGGTCAGGGACAAGGCAAGGGTGCTAATGTTCATTACTGTTATTCAACATAGTAATCAAAGTCCTAGCCAGAGAAATCAGACACGAGGAAGAAATATAAGGGCTCCAAATTGGGAATGAGGAAGAAAAACTGTCACTATTTGCAGATGATATGATTCTATATAGAGAGAATCCAAAGACTTGAAAAGACTGTTAGAAAATAAATATAGTAAAGTTTCTGGATGCAAAGGAGTGAAACTAGACTGCAGTCTGGCACTATACACAAAAATTAACTCAAAATGTATTAAAGACTTGAATATGAGACCTGAAACAATAAAATATATAGAAGAAAATACACACTAAATTTATGAACATTTATCTCACTTTAAAAAATTTAATCCCAAAGGCAAGGAAGTAAAAGTAAAACTTAAAAGCTTCTACAGAGCCAAAGAAATTATCAACAAAACAGACAATAAATCAAATAGATATCTGTGAGCAATACTTCCAATAAGGGTCTAATATCCAAAATATATATTTAAAAACATATAGGCCCTGGCTGGTAGCACAGTGGATAAGGCGCCGGCCTGCGAACCCAAAGGTCGCAGGTTCGATTCCCCAGCCAGGGCACATGACAAGGTTGCAAACCAGGTCTCCAGTCAGGTCTGTGGCTGGAGGCAGGTGAAAAGCAACCATACATTGATGTCTTTCTGCCTCTCTACCTTTCTCTCTTCCCATCTTTCTAAAAATAATTAAAATCTTAAAACAAACAAACAAACAAACATATACAAGTTAACAACAACAACAACAAAAAGCAAACAGTCCAATTAGAAAATGGACAGAGGACCTGAGTAGACACTTTTCCAAGGAAGACATAGAGATGGCCAAAGGTACATAAAAAGATGCTTGCTCAGCTTCATTAGCTGCTAGGGAAATGCAAATCAAACCCACAATGAGATATCACCTCACGCCTCTTAGAATGGCTGTTTTCAATTAGACAAGAAATAGTAAGTGCTGGAAAGAAGGTGGAGAAAAAGGAACCCCCATACACTGCTGGTGGGAATGTAAACTGGTACAGCCACTAGGGAAAACAGTGTGAAGATTCCTCAAAAAATTAAGAATAGAGCCCTGGCTGGTGGCTCAGTGGATAGGTGCCAGCCTGTGAACCCAAAGGTCACTGGTTAGATTCCCTAATCAGGACACATAACCAGGTTGTAAACCAGGTCTCCAGCCAGGTCCATAGCTAGAGGCAGGTGAAAGGCAACCATACATTGATGTTTCTCTCCCTTTCTGCCTCCTTCCTTGCCCTTTTCTCTGAAAATAATAAGTAAAACCTTTTTTTAAAATTAAGAATAGAGCTACCACATGAACCAGCAATCTTTCTTGGTATCTACCAAAAAATTTTTAAAACACTTAGTCATAAGGATATATGTATCCCTATGTTCACTGGATCATATTTACAATAGCTAAGGCATGGAGATAACCTAATTGTCCTTCAATGGATGATTAGATAAAGGTGTAGTATGGAATACTACTCAGTCATACAAAGAATGAAATATTGCCATTTTCAACACATGGATAGATCCTGAAGGTATTATGCTAAGTGATATATGTCAGATGGTAAAGGACAAAAACCATATGTGGGATATAAAACAAATAAAGCAAACAAAGTAATTGACATAGACAATGGAATTGTGGTTCCCAGAGAGGAAGCAAGGTGGGGGAGGACAAAGAGGGTAAAAGGGGTCAAGTATATGATAATGAAGGGAGACTAGGGTTCAGGTGGTGAGCCCACAATAGAGTACACAGATGTTATAAAGTTGTACACCTGAAATTTATATAATGTTGTCAACCAATGTTACCCCAATACATTTATTATTTTTAATTTTATGTTATTTTAAATATTTTATTTATTATTTTTAAAGAGAGGGGAAGTGAGAGAGGGAGAGAGACATCAGTGTATGGTTGCTTTTTACCTGCCTCCAGCTACTGACCTGGCTGGAGACCTGGCTTGCAACCTGGTTATGTGCCCTGGCTGGGGAATTGAACCAGCGACCCTTGGGTTTGCAGGTCAGCACCTTATCCACTGTGCTACCAGCCAGGACCATTTATTATTTTAAAAAATAGCATAGTACTATTCTGTGTGTCTGGCACTAAAACAGACACGCAAAGCAATGGAACAGAATAGAGAGCCTAGAGATAAATCCTCACTTATGTGGTCAATTAACCTAAGACAAAGGAAAAAAGAATATGGAGTGAGATAAAGGTAGGCTTTTCAATAGGTAGTGTGGAAAACTGGGCAAATACATGCAAAAAAATTAAATTGACCACTTTCTTACACCACATACAAAAATAAACTCGAAATGGATTAAAGATTTAAACATAAGACCTGAGACCATAAAACTGGAGGAAAATAGGTAGTAAACTCTTTGACATCAGTCTTAGCAATATCTTTTTGGGAAATGCCTCTTAAGGAAGAAAAGTAGGACTACATCAAACTAAAGTTTTTGCACAGTGAAGAAAACCATCCACAAAATGAGAAAACCTGAAGGTGAAGAGATATTCACCAATGATACATCTGACAAAGTATTGCTATTCAAAATATAAAAGGCAAAATAAATTAAAGAAAAACAGATTGGTGCCAACCTGCAAACACAAGGGTCGCTGGTTCGATTCCTAGTCAGGGCACATAACCAGGTTGCAAGCCAGATTTCCAGCCAGGTCTGTAGCTGGAGGCAGGTGAAAGGCAACCATACATTAATGTTTCTCTCCATTTCTTCCTCCCTCCCTGCCCGTCTCTATAAAAATAGTGAATAAAATCTTGAAAAAAAAAGAAAAAAAACAGAAACAAAACAAAAAAATATGTAAGGAGCTCATGCAACTTAACACCAAAAATAAATAAATAACCAACAATCCAATTAAAAAATGGTCAGAGGACCTAAACAGACATTTCTTCCAAGAGGACGTGCACATGGCCAATACACGTATGAAAATAAGCTCAATGTCACTAATTATCAGAGAAATACAAATGAAAACCACAAAGAGATATCATCTCACCTGTCAGAATGGCTATTATCAAAAAGACACCAAAGTGTAAGTATAGTTGAGGATGTGAAGAAAAAGGAACACTTCTGCACTATTGGTGGGAATGCAGAGTGGTACAGCCACTATGGAAAACAGTATGGAAGTTTCTTAAATAATTAAAAATAGTTGCCATATAACCAGCAATTCCACTTCTGGGAATTTATCCAAAGAAAACAAACACTAATTTGCAAAGACACATGCATCTCTCTCTATGCTCAATGCATCATTAACAATGGCCAGGATATGAAAACAACCCAGGTGTGCATTCATAGATGAATGGATACGTAAGTGGCACATAAATATAATGAAATATTATTACTCAGCAACTAAGCAGAATGAAATCTTACCATTTGCAACAGCATGGATGGACATGTATGTCCATGAGTTTTATAGTATTATGGGTACTATGGGTAAAATAAGTCAGATAGGGAAGGACAAGTACTGTATTGCCTCACTTATATGTGGAATCAAAAAATAAACCAAAACAAAATAGAAACAGAACCACAGATATTAACAAGCTGATGGTTGCCCAGGGGGAGGGTGTAGGTAATGGTAATAAAAAACTAAATGAAACTATAGAAGCAGTAGGGACTTCTGGCCAAGATGGAGGAGTAGGTAGACACGCTTCACCTCCTTCCACAACTATAAGAGGGAATATATCTACCTCAAAACAAAAAGCAACCAGAACTACCAGAAAACCCAACTTCACAGAAGTCCAACAAGCAAAGAAAAAAAAGCCATACTTATCCAGACAGGTAGGAGGGGGTGCAGCCAGGGTGGAGAGGCTGTGGTGAGGCAGTGGTGGCAGCAGCAAGGCAATGGCTGGGCTGGACGTTGGAAAGAGCAGTCACACATTACAAAAGCCAGGAGAGACACCTGGGGAGCTATCCCAGTCCTAGGCCAGACTGCACAGCTCATGGTTCCAGCCCTTGGAAAATAAAGCCTCATTGCTTCTGGCTGTGAAAACCAGTGGGGGTTGGGATGGTGGAAGAAACTGCCAGTCTCAGCAGAGTCCATTTGTTTAGAGAGCCCCACAGTCATGGAACATCCACAAACCCAACCAGTCTGGGAACCATCACCAGGGCAACAGCTAGAGGGGTGACAGGGAAGCAGGAGAAGTCCCTGGAAAAGATGCGAATGTTGAGCAAGCAGCATTGTTCCCTCTCTGACCCCTCCCCTCCCATACAGTGCCACAACTGGTAAAATGGGTTGCCCAGGACCCAAGGCTCTGTTCCTAACAATGTAACAGGTGTGAAAGTCCTACCTAAGACACAGGCAAACACAGGAATATGTCAAGTTGAGGAGACAGAGAAGTATGGCCCAAAAGAGGAAGCAAATCAAGGCTCAGAGGAAGAACTAAGCAATAAAGAGATAGTCAACCTAACAGATGCAGAGTTCAAAACACTGGTGATAACGATGCTCACAGACATGCTTGAGTACAGCAAACACATAAGGGAAGAAGCGAAGGCTCTATTAAGTGAGAGGCAGAAAAAGCTACACTAAACCAATAGTGAAGGGAAGGAAATCAGGGTTCAAATCAACAATTTGGAACATAAAGAAGAAATAAAGTCAACTGGTACAGAATGAAGAAACAAGAATGAAAAAAATGAGGAGAGGCTTAGGAACCTCTTGGACAACTTTAAATGTACCAACATCTGAACCAGAGGGGTGCCAGAAGGAGAAGAGAAAGAGCAAGAAATTGAAAAGGTATCTGAAAACATAATGAAGGAAAACATCCCTCATCTGGCAAAGGAAATTCCTAAATGTCCTAAATCTGGCAAGAAACATTATAATTAAAATGCCAAAGATTAAAGATAAAGAGAGAATCTTAAAGGCAGTAAGAGAAAAGAAGAGAGTTACCTACAAAGGAGTTCCCATAAGACTGTCAACTGATTTCTCAAAAGAAACTTTGCAGGCAAATAGAGGCTGGCAAGAAGTATTCAAAGTTATGTAAGGCAAGGGCCTAAAGATTACTCTATCCAGCAAAACATCATTCAGAATGCTCCCCAGACAAGGTAAAGCTAAATGAGTTCATCATCACCAAGGCCTTATTATATGAAATGTTAAAGGGATTTATTTATTTATTTTATTATTATTATTATTTAATTGTATTTTAAAATTTTATTGTTTTTAAAGATTTTATTTTATTATTTTTAGAGAGAGAGGGGAAGGGAGAGAGGCAGAGGGGGAGACAGACATAAACGTATGATTGCCTTTCACCTGCCTCCAGCCACAGAGCTGGCTGGAGACCTGGCCTGCAACCTTGCCATGTACCCTGGCTGGGGAATCGAACCAGAAACCTTTGGGTTCGCAGGCTGGTGTCTTATCCACTGTGCCACTAGCCAGGGCAAAGGGACTTATTTTAAAAACAGAAGAAAGGTGCCAGCCTGAGAACCCAAAGGTTGCTGGTTCGATTCCCCAGCCAGGGCACATAACCAGGTTGCAAGCCAGGTCTCTGGCCAGGTCCTTAGCTGGAGCTGAGCTCTCTCCCTCTCTGCCTCTCTCCCTTCCCCTCTCTCTAAAAATAATAGCTAAAATCTTTAAAAAAAAAAAAAAAAGAAAGAAAGAAAGAAAGAAAAAGCACATCAAAACTATGAACATTAACAAAGCTAACAACTATCAACAAATGAATCTAAACAGACAAAAACAAACTAAGCAAACAATTACAACAGGAACAGAACCATAGATAGGGAGATTATATGGAGGATTATCAGTGGGGAGAGGGAATGGGGGGAAAGGTGCAGGGATAAAGAAGCATAACTGGTAGATACAAAATAGACAGGGGCATGTTAAGAATAGTAAAGTAAATGGAGAAGCCAAAGAACTTACATGCATGACTCATGGACATGAACTAAGTGGGTGGGGATTCCTGGAGAGAAGGAGGGTACCAGGCAGAGTGGGGCAAAGGGGGAAAACTGGGACAGCTATAGTAGCACAATCAATAAAATATACTAAAAAGAAGCATTAGAGGGAAACATAGGTGAATGGTACTATAACCTGAATGAGTGCAAGCATGTGCATCTGCTGCATACAGCAGGTAGGTGTTGTGGCCTACTGTGTACAGAAAGCATACAGGGAGTTGTTGCTGTGTACAGCATAAAAATCCCCCACGTCAAAAAAGAAAGAAAAACAAAGTAAGCAAAGTTAAAACACCAGTGGCCATTGGGGTAGAAATTTGTATGACAAAGAGTTAAAATTCTCCACATTATAAAGACTTTCTACTGAAACCTCCAAAACTGAATACTGTGTAGAAAGACTAGCAAAAGTTAAGGACAGTTCTCAAAAAGAGAAACACAAATGAAACAAAACCCTTAAGCACACAGTAGATACTGACACCGCTCCGAATTAGAAGCACACCTGAGGGCTGCCTGGAGCTGCATCTAGTGGTGTGTGTGGGAACACACCTCAGCTGGGAATAGGTGTCCCTGAAGGAGTTGCTGGGCGTGCAGTAGAGTGCAGGCCCTTAGCCCTCTGCCCTGTCCAGAGCCAGGTGTCCCTCCTGCAGAGGCATGAACAAAACCACCCAGACAGGGCACCTGGTGCTGCACCCATGGTGTCCAGGAAAAGGGGAGGAAGGTTGGCATGGGGAGTAGTTTTTGGCTTTTTTTTTAGTATTGGGTTGGCCAAAAAGTTCGTTTTGTTTTTTTTTTTTCCCTATTAAAAAAAAAAACAAAACATATTGTTCACCTTCATCAATGACTTTATTCTTTTTAAGATTTTATTTTACTTTATTATTATTTTTAAATATTTTATTAGTTTTAGAGAGAGGGGAAGGGAGAGAGGCAAAGAGGGAGACAGACATCAATGTATGGTTGTCTTTTTCACCTGCCTCCAGCTACATACCTGGCTGGATGGAGACCTGGCTTGCAACCTCATTATGTTGCCCTGGCTGGGGAATAGAACCAGTGACCTTTGGGTTCCCAGGCTGGCGCCTCAACCACTGTGCCACCAGCTAGGGTAAAAGATTTTTTGTTGTTGTTGTTAAAATATTTTATTTATTATTTCCAGAGAGAGAAGGGAGAGAGGCAGAGAGGAGGGAGAAAGGCAGAGAGGGAGAGAAACATCAATGTATGGTTGTCTTTCACCTGTCTCCAGCCATGGACCTGGCTGGAGACCTGGCTTGCAACCTGGTTATGTGCCCTGGCTGGGGAATCGAACCAGCAACCTTCAGGTTAGCAGACCGACACCTTATCCACTGTGCTAACAGCCAGGGCAGGGTAAAAGATTTTATTTATTCATTTTTAGAGAGAGGGGAAGGGAGGGAGAAAGAGAGGGAGAGAAACATCAACGTGTGCGAGAAATAAATTGATCAGTTGTTTTTTGCACGCCCCCAACCAGGAACCTGGCCCTACGACTCAGGCATGTGTCCTGACCGGGAATCAGACCCTCAACCTTACGGTTCTCAGGCAGGCACTTAATCCACTGATCCATACCAGCCAGGGCTCATCAATGACTTTATTGATTTGGATATTGTGAGTACATCAGCTCTCTCCTGTGTGGTATAATGACTGTTCTCAATTAATATCTCAATTTGATCACTATCAACTTCAACTGATCTACCTGACCATGAGGTGTTGTCCAGGGAGAAATCTCCAGCATGAAACTTTGCAAACCACTTTTGACACATTTGTTCAGTCACAGCATCTTCTCCATACACTGCAGAAATCTTTTTTCCCCATTTCAGTTGTATTTTTACCTTTCTTGCAATAATAATGCAAACATGCCAAAACGTTGCTTATTTTCTTCCATCTTCAATATTAAAATGGCTACACAAAGTTTCATCAATTTTGATAAGTTTTTTTAATGCATGCCCATATGACAGCTGTCACAGTACAATCTAATAAAATTGTTTCAAATGAAGCATGGATAAGGCGCCTGCCTGCAAACCCAAAGGTTGCTGGTTCTATTCCCTAGCCAGGGCACATAATGAGGTTGCAAGCCAGGTCTCCATCCAGCCAGGTGTATAGCTGGAGGCAGGTGAAAGGCAACCATACATTGATGTCTGTCTCCCTCTCTGCCTCTCTCCCTTCTCCTCTCTCTAAGAATAATAAAATATTTTAAAATAATAATAAAGTAAAATAAAATTGTAAAAGAATAAAGCTATTGATGAAAGTGAATGTGTTTTTTATTTTATAGAAAAGAACAAAACGAACTTTTTTGTCAACCCAATACTTTAACAAAAAAAAAAAAAAAAAGATAACTAAGCATTACTAGCATCATCACACAGAAACTAATGAACTTTCTGGCCAACCCAATATTTTGAAAATGAAACAAAAGGATATAGCAGGAGAGAATTGGATGGAGAAACAGGATAGAAGCTGGAAAACTTCTAGATATATGTGGTTTTTAAAACTTGAGTTTATTCCTGGCTGATGTGGCTCATCAGTGGATTAAATACTGGCCTATGAACCAAAGGGTCACTGGTTCAATTCCCAGATAGGGCACATGCCTGAGTTGCAGACCAGGTACCCATTTAGGGGTGTGTGAGAGGCAACCACACATTGCTGGTTCTCTTCCTGTCTTTCTCCCTCCCTACCCCTCTCTTAAAAACAAAAACAAAAACAAACAAAAAACTTGACTTTGGAACTGTGTAAACATTTAAGTGATTACCTAATAGAGGTTGCTAGGGGCTGGGGGAGTGGGAAGGACAAGCGATGGCTCACAGGCCTATGTATCCTCTTGGGGTGTTGGGAACACTGTGGGATTAGACAATGATGATAGCTGTACAACTCTGAGTAAACTAGAAACCACTGAATGTTATGCACTTTGTGGTCTGTAAGGTATATTCTATGACTGAATGAATGAAAGTCTTTATCAAACACAACTAAACATTCTCTATGACAGTAACCACAGCACCTGTCTTCTAGGAGGCAGTGTGTGAATGGTTCCTCCATTCACTCCATAGCATCCCTGGCCCTGAGCACAGGGCCCCTTCCTTCCAGTCCTCATCAGCCTCCCCACTCCATCCTCACCATCTTTCCTCAGGCTGCATGTCATCTTTCCCACCTCAGGGCCTTTTCCTGGCTGCACCCTCCACCTGGGACACCACAGGTTCACAATGCCTCAAGAAGATGTCCTCTCACCAGCCCCATCCCCACTCCCATAGACCTTCTCAAAGCTTCTCCCTCTGGACCTCCTTGAGGGCACAGGGCAGGGCTTACAGACTTGCTTAGTAACCGCTTGGCGAGTGTTGTGGGTTCAATCACGTTCCCCCAAAAGATATGTTGCTGTTCTGAACCCCTGGTACCTGGGGATGTGACCTTATGTTGAAACAGGGTCTTTGTAGATGTCATTAGTTAAGATGAGATCACACTGGAATAGGAGAGCCCTAAATGCAATGATTGGACTGGTGTTCTTATAAGAAGAGGACAGATGTACACAGGAAGACAGCCAGGCCATGCAAAGACAGAGGCAGTGATTGAGGTAATGCATCTCTGAACCCAGGGACACTCATGACTGATTGCTGTCTATACCAGAAGCTAGAAGAGGCAGGAAGGTGCCTCTGTAGGGAAAACAGCCCTGTGACACCTTCATCTTGGACATCTGGCCTCTAGAATGTAAGAGGCTAAATTCCTGTTATTCTAAATTATTTAGTTGTGGCTATTTATCATGGCTGCCCTGGGAGTCTTGTCCAGGGTCGCACAGGCACTATGAGGGACAGAGCTGGAATTGATCCTGCAACCCACCCTGGGCTGACTGGCTCCAGTTTTCTTTTCCTTTGACTCCACCCTCTAACACAGACCCCAAAGAGAGTATGTGGAATCAAGCAGAGGGTGTGGGGACTCAGGATGGCTGGGGGATTGGGGGGGTGTAGGAGACAGAGGTTCACGGAGGGGCCCCTGGTGTGTACAAGTCTAGGTTGAGTCCTTCATGCTACAGCTGGGCCAGACGCTTCTCATCTCAGAACCTGGGATCCCGGTAGCAGGGTATCTCAAACCCCACCCAACTCAGAGGGCCCTGTGGCCCTGCCTCACCTCCCGCAGGGGCCCGTTAAGCTCTCCCAGGATACTGTCCTCATCAAACATCTTGCCCTGGTAGCGGTGCTCATAGTAGTCATGGATTTTCTGTCGGAAGTCAGCAGGCAACTTGTGGAAGGACATGTACTGCTCCACCTGCTTGTACTGTAAGGGAGAAAGGTGGGGGTAGGTTAGTCACTGCTCAGGGAACCCCAGCCTTAGCCTGAATGGGGATCCCAGGTTTAACCACAACCACAACTAACATCACACACCATTACATCTGAATTTCGGTCAATGGCAAGAACTTTTTAATGGTAAGTGGACCCTGTGCAACATTTCAGACATGCTTACACTAACAGAAGGTATTCCTTGTTTTCTGAATTATATCTGACAACCTTATACCTGACAGCTTGACCTCAGGCCCCCACGATGCTGGACTCCCATTTCAGACGCCCCCAACTCTGCCTCTGTGACAGTGGCCCTCCTCCTCTAGGATATTTCTATAAATCAAGGAATATGGGTACCAGGCAAGGGTGCCAGGCCCTGCTGTCCCCAGAATGACACCCCCAGGGGTGACCCAGCCCCACTCGGACACAGCTGCCCTGAGCTCAGTGGAACCCGTGATGGTGGGTGGGTGGCAGCACCAGCTCATGTTTGGGTGTGAGGCTGTGGCTTCCGGACAGCCGGGACACCTGGCACTGGGCCCAGCTGACCCGGCTGACCCAACTAGTACTGCTGGGGGTGCTCACAGCTACCCAGCCAGGGTCAGCCATCAAGTAGCTGTTCAGGACAGACAGGGACAGCATGGGTGTGGAAGCCAACCTCACCCTTGGCCCTTATAGAGGGAAACTGAGGTTAAAGGGGAGACATCAAGGGCAAACTCCGGAAAGGGATGGCCTACGAAGCCAGTGCCTATTCTCCCTCAGCCCTTTCCAGTCCCCCAGCCCTTGGACTAGCCCCATGGAGGCTCCCCTGACCCTGAGGTCAGATGCAAGTGGCCAAACATCTTTGCTTCCCCAGAGGCCTCCCCCATAGACCTAGCTGACTGGCATGTCCTCAAGGGATTCCCATCCTCTTGCACCCTCAGTGTGTTCACTGCCACAGCCCCTCCTGAGCTAGCCCAGAAACCCCAGCATAAGTTCACCTCCTCGAGGTATCCCCCTGCATCCCCATCCCCCAGGGAGCTCCCTGATGAAACATGAACTAGCCCTGCCCTGTTTGAACACCCTGGCTCCCATACCCATCCTCGGCATGTATCCCCTCCAGCCTTCAGACTTCCCTCTAGGGTCCCCACACAACCCCCATATGGAGCTGGTGGAGTAATAGGGTAGGCCCCCTCAGACCTTTTCCTGGTACTGGCGCCTCGAGGAGTCCAGCGACTGGATGAGGGCAGTGGCATGTCCAATGAACATGGCGTAGCAGGTGGCGCCCACAATCATACTCAGCATAGTCAGCCAGATGTCAGTCATGCTCTCAGGTGCCTGCCGACCGTACCCGATGCAGAGCATGTGGCTCATGGCCTTGAAGAGCGCAAAGGAGTACAGCTCGCTCCACGAGTGATTCTGCAAGGTCACATGTGTGCAGGTGGGCAGGTGCTCACAGCCCCAGGGCCCCATCTGTCTGTCCTCCCCCAGGCATCCAAGGTGGTGAGCTTCCCATGTCCAGAAATAACCAAGAGAAACTAAGACTCAGCCAGGTGACATAATGTATTCTCGTGTCACAGCGAGTCAGAGGCAGGAGCAGGTCTGGAGCTAAGTATCCCCACTTTACTCCTGGAGAAACTGAGGGTCAGAGGGACCAGAGTCTGGTTCTTGGTGCCCAGGAGCCCCTACTCTTTTGCAGCCTTTGATCAGGGTGTCTATGAGAGTATGTAAAAGTTCCATAGACCCTGTGGATGACGAGCTGGGGATGCTAGAATCTGATCAGAGGGGCCAGAAGGGTTGGCGGCATCTGGCAGGGCTGGGAGGATCGCCTCCCAACCCAGTCCTCAGTTGACCCTGCTGGGGGAGGGAAGCAGTGGGGCCCCATTGAGGAAACAGGACAGCATGCCCGGGTGTCTGGCCAGACAATGAGCTGCCTCAGTAGGGTAGCTGTGCCAGGCTCCGGGCGCACGCCTTTACTAAAGGATGTTCCCTTTACCGCCCTTCCCCTTCAACTCCCTCTGCCTGATCCCCCGCCCCTGCCCTGCTCCTGCCCAACTTTGAGTGCACCCCACCCCTACAGGCGCCAGAGGCACAGCACTCCTGGGGCGGGAGAAAGGCTCCTTGTGGTGCTGAAGAGCACCCAAGACTGGCTCTTTTCAGTCATCGTCATCTCAGCCAGGTAGCAACTGGTGACTGTGTCTCCACGGATTATCTCTAATGGCCCCTGATATCACGTTTTCATTTGTCTTTCAAATAAATTATATAGATAAGGAAGTGAACTCAATCAGGGAAAAAACAGTAAGCAGATGATATGTCTAGGTAACAAAAGTTGTCATAGTTACTGCAACCGTCAAGGAAGGAGCTGCCTGTTCAAGGTCCCAGGGGAGATGTCACCCGAGGACCTGGGATGGACACAGCTGGGTAGGGTGTAAACCAGGTAGGCGTGGGCTGGGTGTGGCACGAGGCGGGGCGCTCACCACCATGCCGTTGATCGACACCCAGCAGTTGCGAGGGAAGTCCTGCAGCATGGGCACCAGGAACTGAAGGCAGCCGTCCCAGTGGCACAGCAGCAGCATCATGCTGATGAGGTTGCAGATACGCATGACCGCACTCGCCAGGTCGTAGGTCATATGGAAAATCTGGGGCGTGGCGGGTGCATGAGGTAAAAGTAGCCCCGCCCCCTCCATAGGTACCCAAATCCCCTCCCAGCATCCCCCACTCCTCGGAGGCCCCGCTACCTTTCTGGTCAATGAAATGTCCTGAACCAGAGCACATGGCCTTTGCACAACTTGGTGCCACGGATAACCCCTATTCCCATCTCCCAAGACTACCATCCTTTCCAACCCTGTCCCCTTCTGCTTCCCGTTGGGGCCTGGTCACTGCCCTGGAAACTTGGGGTAACATCGTTCAGCATGGGCACTCCAGAGGTGGTCCTGACTTGGGGGTCAGGGTCATGAATTCACTTTCCTGAGCCTCAGTTTTCCCATTGCCAATGGAGCTGTGGATTCCTCTTCTTCAAGGACAGAATGAAGGAAAGAGGCACGATGTGTCAAGGACCCATACTGTGTTCTCTATCAGCCCAGTTCACAGCTCGGCCCCATAGAGGCCCCTGTGACCTCGCCATCCCTTGTCCTCATACCACGCCCAGGTTCTACTCCCTATGATACAGGCCCTTCACTGCAGCCTTTGTGACCCCACCTCGAGACCCCTCAGTACCCCACTCCTGTGCCTGTAATGCAGCCTGCCTTCTCCCCTGGCCCTGGCCGGTCAAAACCCCATCCTGAGTCTCCCATCATGGCTGCACCTGGTTGGTCCTGGTATCCTCACAGCCCAGCCCCTGCAGCCATGACCACGCCCACACCCCTAAACCCCACCCCTGCAGCAATGGCTCCGCCCACAGATATCATCAGGCCCCGCCCATCTGCCCTTTTTGCACCCTCACCTCCTCCCACTGGTGAATGTAGCGGATGAGGCGTGACAGGCGCAGCAGCCGCAGGAGGCTTAGGATCTTGGTAAAACGCACAATGCGCAGGGCTCGTGCGGTCTTGTAGACCTCGGAGTCCATGCCCTTCTCCACAATGAGGAAGATATAGTCCACGGGGATGGAGGACACAAAGTCCACCACGAACCACGTGCGCAGGTACTTTTTCTTGATCTTCTCGGGGTCCAAGATGATCTCCGTGTTATCCTCGATCACAATGCCCGTGCGGAAGTTCAGCACCAGGTCCATGAGGAAGAATGTGTCGGAGACCACGTTAAACACAATCCACGGGGCCGTGGTGTCCTCCTTGAAGAAGGTGATGCCCACTGGGATAATGATGAGGTTTCCCACCATGAAAAGCAGCATGGTGAAGTCCCAGTAGAACCTGGGGGGAGGTGTGGGCATCAGCCCCAGAGCCTTCGCCTACAACATGGGCTCTGCTAGGCCTGCGGTTTCCATCGTGTATATGCGCCCTCAAGGACCACCCCAGATCTCTCCTCCCACAAATCCAATCTGAGACTTTGGCCCCACAGTCATGGCTACTGTGGACTCTGCCTCCATGAAGTCCTCCCACCTACTTCCAGCCAGAACCTCACTGCCTTCTGGGCTCCCCAGCCCGGGCCCTCCCACTGACCCAGTTCTAATCTTCCTTTCATGAAGAAGCTCCAGGCCTCACAGAACCTAAAAGGTTGTTTAAAATTGATTAAATGTTTCCCTTGACCAAAAAGAACCAATATGCCTAACACAAGTGTGCAGTCCAATGGACAAGATACAAGGAGACAAGTATAGAGGATCCAGGGTGGTAGGAAGTGGGGAAGAGTTTGGAGTGAGGAGCATGGGTGGCAGGTACATGGTGTCCTGGAGGCACCAGGGGTTGGAGAGTGTAGGGTAGGAGCTGGACATGCAGCTTGACATCTGTGGATACAGGGCTCCAACTCCATCCTGAGCAGCAGGGTGTCCATGTGGAGCACTGACTATATTTCCATTTCTGGAAGCACCCTTGGGGGTTACAGATAGGGAGGCAGCAGGGGTGCTAGCCAAACAGGGAGAAAGAGGCAAAGGCCAGGTGGGACCAGAGTGGAGGGCCAAGACTATGGGAGTAACCTGAATGACAGGATGGATATTTCATGTGATAACTATGCCTTGAAAGATAATCACAAGTTCCTCCCACTCCCAAATAAAAGACGCCAAAGTCAATTCCTAAATTCCACCTAGAAGGCGCTCTCAGAGAAAGGCCTGTCCACTCAAGGAATACCTCTTGATGGCCAGGCATGGCGTTCTGAATAAAGTATTCATGAGAACATACAGACACAGCAAAAATCCACATGGAAAAATTGTGGCCATGAAGCAATCAAGAAAATGTGAATCAAAACCATTCTAAGGGAGAACTGTCAGTTCAAAAGTTAAACTGAGTCACCATATGATGCAGCAATTCCACTCTTAGGTATGTACCCAGAGGATTGAAAGCAGGAACTCCAACAGGTGCTGGTGCTCCCATGTTCACAGCAGCACAATTCGTAACATACAAAGGGTGGACACAACCCAAATGTCCATCGATGAATAATTGTGGTCCATCTACATAATGAAATATTACTCATCCATACAAAGGAGTGAATCACTGACACTTGCTACAATATGGATGAACCCTGAACACATGGTGCTCAGTGAGAGAAGCCAGACACAAAAGACCTCACAGTGTGTGATTCCAATTATGTGAAATGCCCAAAGCAGGCACATCTGCAGACACAGGAAGTGGGTTCATGGTTGCCAGAGACTAGGGAGTTTCTGTTTTGGAAAATAAAAATGTTCTGGACATGGGTGGGGTGATGAGTGCACAACACATTGTGATTGTACTTGATGTCACTCAGTTGTACACTTTTAAATGAGTAAATGTCAAAGTTCATGTTTTATATATATGTTAACATTATAAAAGAAAAAACCCTGAAGCTTGAGACTCTCATGATAAGCAGATGCCCCAGATCAGGGGTCTGTGCCCACACACCCCCTGTCTAGGTTTAGGTAAAGGGCAGTCTCAAATTTTAAACAGAGAAAATTATTTGATTTTGCCTTTAATGTTGAGGAAAGAGCACCCACCCCAGATCATGTCAACCCTTTCAGGTGTATCAGGTCTTCAATCCCCAGGCAGGTGTGTGCAGGGCTCTCCTATAGGACCAGTGCTCTCCCCATCATGGCTGGAATCCCCATATCCACTCAGGGAAGGTTCCATTACATGTAGGTAGAACATTGCCTGGGAGAACCTTCAAAGTCTGCAATTCCCTGGGCTCCTCCCAGATAGACAAAAGAAGAGACTGAGGTTCCCAGCGGCTGGAGGGACTTGCCCAAACTAGCACATATAAATAAACAGCTGTAAGCACTAGCACTGGTTTGGCTGCAGTGAGCTCTCTATTTTGGTAGCTGCTGTAAATTGACTCCTTTCTGATGGCACTGTGAGAGCTATTAACACCACACCTGCCGGCTGGTATTCCATTCCAAGAAATGGATCCCAAGGAAACTGTCCAAGAGGAAGAGAAAAAAATTAAAAACTTATTTACACCAACATATTCACAATAGCTTGGCCTGCAAGAGCCAAAGGCTGGAAGGAATCCAACGTCTAACACTGGTGGCAGCAGCCAGACCTGGCTCATACCCATTTCTGCCTCCTGGCAGATGCGACTTTGGGCAAGTCCTTCCAGCCCTTAGTAACCTCAGTCTCGCCTATCCATCCAGGAGGAACCCAGGGAGTAGCTGCCTTTGAGGGCCCTCCTGGGTGCTGCCTCACCCCCATGTGATGGAACCTTCTCTAAGTGGACATGAGACCCGGGCCATGATGCAAAGGGGACTGGTTCTATGGGAGAGCCCTGCCATAGAACCAACCTGCCCCGGGCGGGGATGAGGACCTCGAGAGACCTAAAAGGCTTGATCTGGGGGTGGGTGTTAAGGGCAAAATCAAATGACTGCTAGAAATTTCAGACCATCTTTTGCCTGAATCTAGATAAGGTGTGGGCTCAGCACCTCCCCCCATCTGGGGCATCTACTCATTTTTGAGACCCCACCAGGGACCAGCACACAATGGAATTGAGGGGCCCCACTTGCCTGCTGCCTCCAGTCTCCACTCCCAATACCCCCAGAGCATTCACGATAGAGCTCCTAATCCCACCCCACCCTCTCTGGAATGAGACCTGCTCCCCTCATATGGGGGCACACACACTGGTACAGAGCAAGCAAGAAGGAGTAATTGAAAAGGCCAGGGGGCCTAGACTTCACCAGAGCCTAGAAACTAAATGGACATGAGGGCATCCTTTTTTATCCCCATTTTATTGAATTTATTGGGGTGACACTGGTTAAAAAATTATACAGCTTTCAGGTTCACAATCACACAACACATCATCTGTACACTATATTGTGTGTTCACCACCCCAAGTCTCTGTTCATCATCATTTATATCCCATACCCTCTTCCATCTCTTCCCAACCCCCTCCCCCAGCAATCCCCACACTGTTGTCCAAGTCCATGAGTTTTCACTTTTTTCTTCAATTCCTCCATACACACACCACCCACAACCAGGACATTCTTGACAGGTGACTTATCATTCTCTCCACTTATTCTTGGGGTAGGAGTGGGGACAGGTACCACACTTCCCTACTGACAGACCAGAGAAGTGGCTCAGCCAGGAAGTTTGGGGCAAGGAACTGAGACCCAGACCTACCACCCCTAGGGCCTGTTCTCTGTCTATTGTCCTGCTGTCTGGGAACTCCTCCTGCAGGCACTGAGTCCCAGCTGCATCAGACGCTGTGTCCTGTCTTTCCATTCTGGGTGATGAGCAGAGGGCAGGGGACCGAGGAGGGGATGATGGGCAGGATGACTCAGTGCCACGCACAAGGCATCTCACCTGCTCCAACTGGGACACCCTCCTATTGGCCTGGGTCCTTGGCCCTTGTCTTCTCCAGCCAGCTTGGTTCACCCAAGGGAAAACTGGGTAGAGGAGCTGGGTGGAGGGTAGAGGAATCCAGGGCATCTACCCCAGCACGGTTACCTTTTCCTTGCCATACCTGCCTTCCCCCTTGGGGTATGCATCATGGGGCTAATCATTCTCCTTCTCAGGGCCCCAATGCCTCATCCACCCAATCCCAGCAGCCCCTTCCTCATTGGGCACCCCAGGGACCATCAGGACACAGGTACTATGGCGACACTCTCAGGCAGCCAGCAGGGGCTGATGCATGGTCAGCCCTCAACTACTCCACACCTTCTGTGACCACAATTACAATCTGTGTTTTAAAATCTTCCCTAACAAATAACAATGGGGCCCTTAACCCACCCAGATCCTGGCTGCTCCATCCAGCAGGGTATTGTGGACTGGCCAGTTCACACCTTGCTCTTAGAGAGAGAAAAGCAGGCCAGACAGATGTGGGGACAAGGACAGGGTCTCCTAGGGAGAGGGGGGCTCGGCAGCAATGATCCCCAAACCCCTAGCCCAGGCTCCTCAGTTCCAGTACCCTGTAGATGGGAGAGGGCCCAGAACCCTTTCCCAGGCACACCCACATGGACTGGTGACCTCAGTCCCCCTCTAGCAGCTGCCCAGCTATTCTCTTGGCTCAGAGAAACCAAGGCACAGCAAGTGTTAAGTGACAGGACCTAGGCAGACAGACTTCCCAGCAGGAGTTTGGCTGAGGCCTCACAGCTACTGGTCAGGGACATGGCAAGCAAGGCAGCTGGCCCCCTCCCTCCAGGATGTGGGAATCCAGAACCTGGAGAATTACAGATCTGGCAAATCTGAGGGATTAGGGGCCAGGCTGGTGATTAAGGGTGAGCAGGGGATGGAGGATTAGGGGCCTGAGCCTCAGATGTAGTTAGGGAGAGATGAGTATCAGGGATTAGGAAAGGGAGGTTCCTGTTGGGGAAGATGCTGGATTCCCAATTTATCCCACAACAGGGAAGACTGTAGGGCTAATGATATGCTAGGCCCTGAGGACACTCAGTGCTGAGTCAGACTTGCCCTCCCGCAGAGCCCCCAGGCCAGGGGCAGGGATACAGGTGTTCCACACAAACAGATACATGAAAGGGATGCTTCAGAGGTGCCACTTAGCCAGGGTGGTCAGGGAGGGTTTCCTGAAGGTGGTGGCATTTGAATGGACAGTGGAAAAGAAGCCCCTTGGTGAAGTGTGGGAGGCATTCCACCCCGGCAGAGGGAGCAGCAAGTGCAAGGGTCCTGTGATTGCAGTGGGGTTTTCCCTTTCAAGGCTGGCTGGATAGCCAGGGGATGGAGCAGAGGGAATAAGAGAGGTGAGAGGAAATGATGGGAGGGGGCAAGAACCAGGCTCTGCAGGACCTTGGGGGCTGTGACCAGGGGAGGTTTTATGCGAGGGGAAATACGGACACATGTGAGATGCCTTGCTGACAGCCAGAAGGCCAGGAAGTGGGCAGAGGGCGGCATCCAGGCAGGAGATGGGGTAACTTGTGCTGGTTGGATTTGGGGTGGATTTACTGATGGGGCAAAGTGTGGCAGGATCTGGCCTGAGCAAACGGGTGGCTGAGGGGCCTCCTCATCCTAAGAGCATGCCTCTGGGGAGACAGGGATCTGAGATGTTTAAAAAGAGAATTCAGGGACCAGAAATTTCATGTTCTAGCAGGAGGCCCCTGAAGTAAGGAGAGGCTTCAGTCATTTCCAGCCCTGATCCCTTCATAAAAACAATGGAGTTCACTTCCTCCCAGCTTGGGGGGCCAGGGCCTCAATCCTCCCACCTGGGAAATGGGTTTTGCCAAAGACCCCCAACTATGAGTGTCTTCATGTTGGGTCTGGAGCCAGGGAAGCCCTCACTGCCCCGCTGGATAATGTGGGGCTTATTTTTGTGAGCTAATGTAGGAATTTGCAGAGCTTCCCCCACCCTTGAATTCTGATCTCTTGCTCAGCCTTTGGACCATGTGAGGCAGGGGATAGGGGCCTCTAGTCCTATAAGGTTCTTCCATCCAGCCTCTTCTACTACCACTGTCTGAGGGACCTCAGAGGAGGTGGTTCGGAAATAGGTCAGCATCCATAGGTCCTGGCTTTGTAGAAACTCCTCTGAGGGCCAGGAAAGGAACTAACTCATCTCTTTCCTCTCATGCCAGGCCTTCCAGTGGTAGATAGTTGAGAAACACTGAACTGAAAGTCAGCAGCAGCAGGAAAGACTCAAGTCAGACTTCAGAGACACTTAGAGTTAAAAATAGGATGAAAGGCAGCAAGGAAGCCACTTGATCAAGCTCTCTAGGGAGATGAGGACTCTGCCCCCAAGCCAGAACTCCCCTTGACCTGCTTAGCACCTATGTGCTCCTCAGTGAGTTCAGAGATATCCTGGGTACCCACTGTGACAGGCACCCCTACAGATTCTCATGCATAGCAGCGGGACTAAGGGGCAAGAAGGTAACACCAATGAAAAGGCAGCTTCCAAACATCTGGGCAGTAGACACAAAACAGGTGGGAAACAGCAGGGCACATGTGCTGAATGGGGTTCTAAAGGGAGTGGCTTGTGAACTGGGAGTTGAAAATCAGAAGCACTAGGGTGAGGACATGTGTGGCAGTGGGACCAGCCTATACAAAGGCTATCACTCCACAGGAAGGAGAGGGGAAAGATGTGAGATTTAAGGCTTAGAGAGATGCTGGCATGGCTGTGACAGCTAGACACCCACTTCCCCTCATACCACTACCATATCACATTTGGGCAAAATGAGCAGGGAGTTCCAGAGGGGACTCAAGGCTATCAGAGGTGGCACAGGGGATTGCAGCAGACACCCTTTGCAGTAAGGTCTGCAGTTAGTGCCTGGCCAGTGTGCAGGTATGGGCTCCACTGGCAAACAATGAAGTCATAGCTCAAGGAAGTGGACCCTGGGGGCTGGGGGGAGCCTCCACCTCACCACTTCTAATTAGAACAAACAGTGTGGACATGAACCCCAATGGGGATAGTATCTGCATAATTGGTGCTCAAGGAAGCAAAAGTGAAAAAGTGGATCCAGAAAGACCCCTCCCCACTGTGGACAGTTTTTCTAAACACACACATGTAAACTTAGCGAGAACCCACAGTGCACCTCTAGGGGCCCCCAGTATCTTGAATAATCCCCCAAATGTCTTTTCCTCCCATGTCTTCTTGGTCTGTACAGGATATTGCCAGAGGCCAGACTGTCCAGAAATCAAAAGCATGGACACAGGGACCATCCTGCCCAGGTCTGAATGTCTGATCTGCCCCTGACTAGCTGTGTGGCTTTGGGCAAGTGACTTTACCTCTCTGTGCCCCACCTTTCTTGAGTGTAAAAATGAAAGTAGCTGCAGCACCCACCTCTCAGCTGATGCAAAGATTGAATTAGTATTTGTAAGGTACTATCACAACACCTGTCCCAGGAGGGGCTGAGAAAGCATTGCTTTCAGGTCTGTCTCCATACTGAATCATAAGGGTCTATCTAGAAGGGGCACAGTTCCCAAAGAATGAGGGTTGTAGAGGTCCTGCTGCACCCCAGCTTGGCAATAGCCTAAGTTTTTTCAATCTGACTATCTCTCCTCTAGTCCCAACTGCAAGCCACCCCCACCAACTTGCAACTGTGTTCAAGGGTCACAGGATGGGGAGCCCATTGGCTCCTTCTAGCACCCCTCAGCCAAGCCCCACTCTACTCCTACCACAAGGAAGGGAAAGCCTAGGGCCATCCACGTGCTGGAGGAAATGGGTGGTGGTGGTAACTCTCTGCAGCCATCTCCCCCTGCCACCATGTCCCCCAGACTGGAACATGACCCTACACAGCCAAGACTCAGGCTCTCCCAGTGTGAACCAGTTATTGGGACCATTCAGATGCATACCATCTTGGCTGCCCCTGGGTGCCTACTACTCCTGCCCTGGCCTCTCCAAAATTCGAGCCCGCTGATCGACGCTGTGTTCACCTCCTCTGGAAGGCCTGAGGAGTGAGGATTTGAAATCCTGGACTTTCTTCCAGCTTTGTCTCGGACTTGCGTACCCCTGAGTCTCATTTTCCCCAGCTGTCAAGCAGAGACCCCAGACAGGGCGGCGGAAAGTGAGTGGGTGGATGGGAGAACCTCTGCGTGGTGAGACCTAGCGAGCTCGGCGCCAGCGGCGCCGCGGCTGGGATGCTGTCCATGGTGCTGAAATCGCGCCCGCCCTGAGAACCCTGGCTGGGCAGCCTGGATTCGTCCCACATGGACCCCACTCACGTACACAAAACCTCACACACATCGTGCACACAACTCACAAACACTGCTCACTTGTGCCCACCCATCCGGGCACACTCGAACATACTTCATCTTCCTCTAACACATACCAGTGACCCACCACACAGACACACCCCTAGGAACACGCTCCTCCCCATTACTCCTCCCGCATCCCCAGGACCCCCGCCCCCCGCCCCCCGCCCCCCGCAGTCACATGCTCGTGATCACACACACGGTCTGCAGTGATATGCACAGTCCACACTTGCAGGCCACAGAGCGCACGCCCAGGAAAAGAACAACAATATTACAGGTCTTGTTGGGTGGCCCTAGGCTTCCTCTTGGCTACAGAAGGAGTAGTGTAGGCACGGTGGTAATCCTGTGCTCAGCCTCGCTCTAAGCCTTTCCACACATCAATCAACTGGTTTAATTCCTACCAACATCTACACACCCATTGACACATGTGCACACCACTCAGCAACCGGGCTGATGAGGCTTAGAGATGACACAGCCCGCGGACCCCAGGATGCTCAGCGCTCCCTCCTCGCACAATACCCAGTCTTGGGGAAGGGACGCGCCTCCCTGCGGCGTGGAGCGCAGGTGGAAATCATAGAAGCGGACGTGCCCGTTTAACCCTTTCTCTGCCAGCCTTTCCAGGGGCACGTCCTTCCCAGGTACACTTCCTTCCTCCTTCCTGCCGCTCTGCCGCCTTCCCGGCACCCTCGTTCCCCTCTATTCGTCCTCTCTGTCCCTCCGCCCTCATACCCTGGTCCTGCGGCCCGTGACGTGCGCCCTCCCGGCAGGACTGGGGATGTCTGGGTGCGTGGAAGGGGGGGGGGGCGGCAGGGTTAGGGCAAGAGTCTGCGCGAGCCTCCCAGTGCCCCTCCAAGGGCGGAGCCTCGCGCGCCCAGGTCACTCCAGGCGGTTTCCGGACGCGCCCGAGGTCACCCAGGGGCCCCGAGGTCACCTGCGGGGCACGCTGCCCAGCCCGTCCCGAGGTGCTCCAAGGTCGGTCCCGCGCAACCGCACGTTGTGACCCCTCCGCGCCGGCCCATCCCTCCCGGTGGCAATACCTGAAGTCGCTGTACGGGTGGATGATCCAGGCCCCGGCCGACTTGACGCGCTCCTGCTCGCGCTCCACGGCCTTCTGGCTGCCGAACATCCGCAGCGAGAACTTGTTGACGCCCGGCTGCAGGAGCGCGCCGAACTGGCGCTGCATGAAGCTGGCCTGGCTGCCGCGCGGCTCTCCAACCGGGCCCGCCTCTTCGCTGCCAGCCTCGTCCGCTGGGCCGGGCCCAGGGGCCGGGCCCGACACGGGCCCCGCGGCTGCCCCGCGGCATGAGAACGACACCTTGGGCCCCCGAGCGGGGCCCTCGGGCCCAGCGGGGCTGCACTGCGGCTCGCCGCGCCCGCACTCGCCGTTGGGGCTGCCCTTGGCCGTGCTCGCGGCGCCCGGGGTGCCCGGACGGCCACACGAGCTGTCGCGGCTGCGGAGCCTGGCCCTGGGGCCGCCCTCGTCCGCTGCCTCCGGGGGCGCCGCCTCAGTACGGGGCGGCTGCTGTAGAGGTGCGGGTCCCGGGCAAGGAGGGGGCGCGGGCGGCGGCGGCGGCGCCGGCTGCTCCTGAGGGGGAGCGGGCGGCAGCGGCGGCGGCGGCCCAGGAGTGGGGGTCGCGCCCGGGCTTTCCCCGGGCCGCCCGCCGCCCCCGCGCGCATCCATGGTGAGGAGGCGCCGGGAAGTGCGGAGCGGAGCAGCCGCCGCCGCCGCCGCCGCCGCCGCCGCCGCTGCCGGCCGGAGCCCGAGGGAGGCGGGGGAGGCGGGGGCGGGGCGGGGCGGGGCGGGGCGGGGCGGAGTCGCGCAGGGCGGAGCCTGGTTCTCAGGGGCAGAGCAGGGGCGGCGGTCCCGCCTCTGCCCGATCCCACTGCCCGCCTAGCCCAGGCTCTGCGACCGAGAAACTGAGCCTGCGGGGTCGGGGACAGCCCAAGGTCACGTGGCCCGAGACCTGAGAGATCTGCTCAGGCCTCTTCCCAGAAGTGAAAGGACGCGAAGCGGAAGGACGCGCCCAAGGTCACGGAGCTGTGTAGAGCTCAGTCTCGGGGCCCGAGCCTCTGTGCGTGACCTTGACTTGACAAGGAGCCTCGAGTTCGCCTCGGTCCAGGGCTCCGGGTGGGGCGGTAACCGTTGCTGGTGGGACACAGAGAAGTGGGGGCGTCTCCGTGCCAGCCTCCTTTCCTTCTACAAGTTTGAGTATTTCCATAACGAAAGGCTGTTTTTAAGGCCATAGGAGCCCTTGGCTTGTTTACTTGAGGGCCCTGGACAAAGCCTTAAAGTAGGAATGTGTTTTGTGGGGAGGGACAAAACGGGGTTAATGCCACCGCTCTCCAGTCCCACAGTTGCACCTTCCACCCACCTCCTGCATATGAGGAAACAGGCTAATTGGAAAAGCCACCCAAGGGTGATGGTAACCCATCTCCCAAATGGTGCTCTAAACCACAGCAGGGGCCTGGGGTCTCCTGTAAGGTTGGTAGGCTTTAAATTCAGAAAATGTCTGGGAGCCCAGGGTGTCCAGAGCCTGTTACCCTACCATGCTATCCAATTCCTCTGCCCCAGCCAGGCCCCTGGCCCCTCTGCCCCTAACTCTGAGACAACACTTGAGGTTCTTTCTGTTTCTGGGGCTGGAGCAAGGTTGGTGTTAGATGGCATGGGGCACAGGCCCAGGATTTTGTCCCTATCACACCCACCCACTCCCTCAGGTTAGCAAGAGAGTTGGGAGAGGCAGGTGTCCTGAGAGAAGGGTGATGGAGAGAGATGGAGACAGGCACAAAGGAGAGAGAGAGAACAGAAAAAAGGAGTCTTGAGGAGTAGGAAGAACATCCCAGCCTAGGATACAGGAGACATGGCTTCCTGAGACCCTCCAACATTCATAGTCTGATATCATATTGGGTGTCTTCACCCATCAGGGCCATGACAGCAGAGAAGTGACTTGTCGTTGCACAAAGCAGGTGACTGAAACAGGCCCATTTGGATAATGGGTGAGCTGAACAAGGCCATCTTGTGTCCCTAGCAGGCTGCTCTGAGCCCTAGAAATTCCTGCTCCTTCATCAGTTGGGTCTGGCTTTCCAGGGACCACCTCTGTGGTGCCCTCAGTCAGATGGGCAGGCAGACCGGGCCACTGTCCATAGGCAGTGAGAGGTTGGGTAGAATTGGCAGTGCCAGCCTGTCCACCCACCCCCCCAATCCCCCCAGGGGCAGATGTGTGTTCCCGCTGAAGGGGGATCTTTTATGCTCTCCCTGGGAGGATGTCAGTCTGGGCAGGCTGCCAGAACCCCGGGGCTTGCACTGCTGAGAGTGGATAAGTGAACTGGGGACCAGCCTGAGAACCCACCATGCCTGGCAGTAGAAGCAGACCCAAAACTGCTTCCCAGGGACCTGGAGGGGACCTGTGATTCAGAGGACTCAGGACCTGAGGGTCTTGTTCCAAGTCCTGGTAACTCCTCCCCAAACCACAGGCTCCACTTTGGGCCAGGCTGCCACCGGCCTCCCCCATCTCTCCCACTCACTCTCATTACTTGCCAGGCCAGAGAATTCTTTGCACTGAATGCACTCATTCATTCAAACTTTTCAAAAATATTTATTAAGCACCTGATCAGGGGTTGGGACTCAGAGGTGAACCTAATGGGCCACCCTTCCCTGGCAGGGCTGACAGTCCAGCAGAGGAGACAGATGACCAAGGTGCTAAGTGCTACACAATCATTCAGAGTTAGGAAAGGGGGTGAAGAAGGTGTGGGGGTGTGGCATCTGGAGACCTTGAGGAGGAGGTGATGTCTGAGCAAAGGCCTGGCAAGGGGGAAAGACAGTGTCATATGGACTTTTGCAGGAAGTGTGTCTGGCAGATGTCCTTAGGCACGATGGTGGTTAGTTTGTATGAAAAGGGATAGATACCAAGAGATGGTGGCATGGGACTAGACTGTGTAGACAGGCACAAAACTCTTCAGTCAGTTTACAATGGTCTGTTGCCTAAAACTGCTCCTAACTCCCCACTGCCTTTGAAAGGAACGCCAGTCCCTCTGCCATCCCAAGCTCTGGGCACACAGGCCTCCCCTGAGGATCAAATAGGTCCTGGGCCTTTGCGCCACTGTTCCCCTTACTCGAGGCTGCCCTGCAGAGCTGGTCCTGACCTCGCAATCACTTCTCACTCCTCTCTGTACCCTCTCAGCAGCTGGGGCAGGTCCAGATCCAAGGCCCTAAAGTCCATAGTTTGGGGACTATTGAGGGGCCTTGGAGTTTAAGCGTCAAGGGCTGCCTGGAATACTCATGGCCAGATTCAAGAACTACTGAATGTCTGATCAGCTAATCAAGGTAGGATTGGACCCCAAAATTGCCTCTAGGAAGAAGGGGTGCCATGCCCATGTCTCTTGAGTCACATGCACAAATAGCACTCTGCAAAGTACTGGTGTTCACTAAAAGTGGTGAGAGCATCCCCGCCTGGGAACTCAGTCTGCACCATAGGTTGGGGTCTCCAGTTGTGCTCACCTAGGACTCATATGGGTTTCCTTTCCCTGATGAGTTCACTCCCTGCCAGGCCCCCGTGGTGGGGCAGGGAAAGGTGGGATGACCAGTATGACAGTCCCCACTTCTGGCCCTGTTTTAGGTAAAACAAAGGTACTCTTAGGGTCATGGCCCCAGAGTGGGGATGATCAGGGGCTCTGGGAGGGCCCACGGAGGCCTCTGCCATGGGTCCTGTCCTCACAGGGTTCTTGAGACACAAACGGAGCATTTCCAAACAGCCCAGGGAGTGGGCCCTTGTTCCTCCAATAGTCCCTCTGCCCTGGATAGGCTGGAACCCTGAGACCTCAATTCCTGTTCACGCACTTAGCAAAGATGTTTTCATAAATCCCAAGTCTTGGCTGCTTTGACTTCTGTCCCACTCCTGAAGAAACTGAGGTAGGTTTCAGTGGTTGTCACCAAGGATACCCCCCAGCAGCACAAGGCTGCTTGCTGAGTGGATGGATGGACAAGAATACTCTGTGTGAGGATAAGGGACAAGGATGCTGGCCTAGTTGCTAATTAGGTTTACTTTTCTATGTGCACAACTAGATGGTGATCCTCACCTGGGGGAGATGCTTTGTGTAAAAACCTACCAAGGAGGCCAAGTCCTGCTCATTTCCACTCCATGCACTCCCATCTGCTGCTTGCATTCCACAAAATCACTTCCGACCCAAAAGCACCGCCTTTTTTAATGAAGGACCCAGTGCAACCACCCCTGACTCCAGGCAAACACACGACTCAGGCGCAGGAGGGATGGGCTGATCAGGAAGAAACCTAGCCAAGCCATCCCCAATAATGGGCCAGCTTCATTGTCACCTATGTGTTTGGTTCTTCCCAGGACCTGCAGCCTGTCCAAAGAATTCCTAGCCCCAGGTATACCAATGGTGTTCAATGTTGGGCAAACAAGTAGTGATGTGCACCTTATGGGCCACAGAAATGTTCAAGTGCTGGGTTCCCAGGGACCTCAGGGATAAAGTGTGTCCAGCTGGAAAGCACACAGAACCAGGAAGTAAACAAGGGGCTCTGTGGACTTAGTTCCCTGACCCAGCTTTGTGTATGTGGTACCCTCTAGTGGTGGTCAGAGGGAAGGGCTGGGCAGGGGCAGTCTCCAAACCCAAGTTTGGGCTTCTGGCATGGAACCTTGGTTCCTTCCCGCGAAATGAGGGGTGGCTCTTCCCAGGAAGTGCGTTGCAGGACAAAAAGGGTGATGGGAACCCTATCAAGAACCCTCCATAGCCCTAGCTGGTGTGGCTCAGTGGACCTGTGAACCCAAGGGTCATTGGTTCAATTCCCAGTCAGGGCACATACCTAGGTTGCAAGCCAGGTTGCAAGCCAGGTCCATAGCTGGAGGCAGGTGAAAGGCAACCATACATTGATGTTTCTCTCCCTCTCTGCCTCCCTTCCTCTCTAAAAATAATGAGTAAAATCTTTAAAAATAAATGTTTAAAAAATAGTAAAATAAATGAAACCCCAATGGTGTGGGGGGGGGGGGAGCTCTCCGTTCTCAAGCTTAAGGAAACCAGATTTCCAGCTGACGACTGTGTGTGTGGCCTTGGAGGCCTGGGTGAAGTGCCTGGTCAGGCGGCAGGGCACCTACGCCTGGTGGACACAGCCTGTCTTCAGCTTCGAGATGGTTATGCTGGACCTCTTGACAACACTGAAAAAAGTAGCTGCTCTGGAGACCTGGAAGTGCTGATCTAATTCTGTCACCCAGACCTGTTGATAGTCTGAGCCCATGTCCAAAAAAGGGAGTTCCGTAAGATGTAGAAGTGGGGTTACCCTGGACAAAGGTTTCCCCTCTCTGGCCCTACCTCCTACAACCTCCTGCTCTCCTGAGTGCTCCCTGCCCCTTCAACCTGTCCATGCTTCCTTGTCAGTCAGGGTGCAGTCTGGGTGAGCAGGCACCCCTTTCTTGCTCTCTGAGCCCCAGGTCCTCAGGTAGACCGGTCCTGAGGCCAGGCTCTAGGTAACCCCATGCCCCTACTTGCACCTTCCCCTGCCAGGGTCTGAGACAGTTCTTGGGCCCTTCAGGTCCCTAAATGCCTCTGCCACTCACAGGCCATTCAACCATAAAAAATTTCCTGCCTAGGACAGGTGGGTAATGGGTGCTTATACCATACTGTGGAGTCAGTGGGAAAGATCCCAGGCATTGTCCACGCCATCCCACTCAAACCTGTTGTAGGAGTCCCGTGGCCTGTCCATCCATCCCTGCTATTACCCCTTGTCCTGGGAACAATGGTCCCAGCCCAAGTGGTAAGCTCCATTCCACCCTGTCCTCCCTGCCTCCTGCACTGTAACCTTACTCTGGGCCTCAACCCAGCATAGCACCTTTCCCCACCTACCACACTCTCTTTGTAAGACCCAGGCCCAGTGCAGACAAGAACCAGGAGAGGAAGAGGTGGGTCAATCTTTATTGGTGGAGGGTTCTCATGTGAATCAGGGCGCTATGGAGAGGGCTTCTTCAGTCACCATGGGCATAGATGGAAATGGGGCTGTTCCAAGATGGTCACCCAAACCACTACCCTCAGCATGGGGACAGCAGGAAGGAACAGTGAGGGAGATATACTGAGGGGTGGCCATTCCACAGACATGTGGTGATGCCACAGTATTGGCTTCAGACAGGCAGAATGCCAGGCATCATGACCTGTGACCTTCTGAAAAGGGAAGGGAAGTGGCAGAACCAAGGCCCAACAGCCTCAGGGGATGACCTGCAGCAAGTTTCATGATAAGGTCAGTCTGCCCTCCACAGCCCGCCAGCATGACAGACTAGAAAGCAAATTGCTCAAGGGGACAGAACGTCACGGTGCCCTTTGAGAGTGCTCTTAAAAAGAAAAAACCCCAAAGGAACAGAATTTAACAGAGATAACCCTAGTTAAGTGTTTTGTTTTTTTTTTTAAATAAGAGAAAATATTATTTGAATCCACAGTGTGGTCTACTTTGAAGGGTAGGTCTCCTGTAAGAGGAAGGGACTTGGAATGGTGTGAACACCTGGAACACCGGGCTCCTCTTGACATCAAGTTGGGCCTGTGCAGCCTCCTCACTGCCTGCAGGGAGGAATGGGCACTCAGACTCCAGCACTGGCAGGGGAGAAGCCCCCCAGAGTCATACTCCTCACCTTACTCAGTTGGCATTCCTCTGGCGGACGTTCTTGCCTTTGTCATTCACATGGTGCCCACTGCTCTTCCTAGGGATGTGAAGGGAGGCTTTTCAGTGCTCAGGACAAAATAGGCACCCCTCACCCCCAGTCACAGAAGAAGAGGGGTCCAGGCCAGCAACTCCTCCAGCCCTGTCCACACCACCCACCATGCCCCCACATTCAGTGAGGCTAGGACTCACAGTGGAGCAGAGCCTGCGTCCTCATCTGTGCAGACATACAGCCACACCACATGCAAGAGAAGAACAGCATCAGTGGTAATTCCTGTCCTGCTGGGCCCTGCCCTGTGTCCCCAGCTGGACATGTGGGGAGCCCACCCCATCCTTGGGACATATACCCTCAAAATGAGCAATCTGGAACCACAGGCTGAGAGCCCCCTGGAAATTCTGCCTGCTCTCCTTGTCTACCCATAGGCAGGCAGGCACTCCTATCTATCCCAGGCAGCTCAGGTTTTCTTTAGCTTTGTCAGGTATAGCCATGGGCTCATTCAGGCCATGGCCCTCAGATCCAAGAAGTTGAGAACAGAAGATGAGCAGCTGAGGGTGGCTCCTCACCAGAGGACACCTGCCAGCAGCCAAGTGAGGCTGTGGGGGTAAGCCAGTGGGGAAGCCCCTGAGGAAAGGCCTAGGGACCTGACCAAATGAGAAGGCTGCCCCTCAACCTGGATGGGGCCAGCTCACCGTCCAGGACCTCATCTGGCTTCCGCCGCTTCTCATAGATGAAGATGATGGTGACCAGCACAAGCACCTCAGCCACGATGCCCAGGAAGGGCCAGAGGGCAGCAAGATGGTGGCGCACGCGCAGCGAAATGACGGCCTGGTCAGTGCCCTCCTCGTTGGTGCCATTGCAGGCATACTTGCCAGGGTCAGCCTTCAGGTCTAAGTTCTGGATGTGCAGCTCTGTCTTGGTCTCCGAGGACACCACAAACTTGTTCTGGGAGTTGTTGGTGATGATCTGGGGGCAGGTGGACCTTATAGGACACTGAGGCCAAAGCCCTCCCCGCAACCCTAGGGAGATGCGACCCTCACCTGGTCCCCAGTGTCAGTTATCTTGTACCACACCCATTCAACAATTGTGGGGAAGGACTCAGACTTGCAGCTCAGCACAACTGTCTCCCCTTCGGTGGCATGCTCTGACTTCTTCACAGCCTTGATCTTGGGGGGCCCTGGTTGGGAGAAGAGCATGGTGGAGCCTGAACCCCATGGCCTACAGGAGCCAACCCTTCTGGGAGGGGAGTGTGTGGGCTCCTCTCACGCCAGGGATGGGTGAGCCTACCCCTTCCAACCTACTCTGGAGTCCAGAGAGCTCACCCTTCACATCCATGCTGCTCTTGCCTAAAGACTCCGGGAGGAAGATGCAGAAGTACTGCCCTGTGCGCTCATCTGAGTCCACCCTGCAAGCAGATATGGCTGTGAGCAACCCTCTGCAGGTGGGGCCAAAGCACAGCCTCTGCAGTAATGGTCAGGAGACACTTCAAAAGGGCACATGCTGCCATGTCCCATCAAGGGGGGATGAGGTGGTTCGGGGGACAAAAGATGGGCTTGGCTCGCCTCCCGAGCTGGCATCCTTACCAATGGGCCTCTGCACCCAGCAACCCCAGAAGCTTGAAAACAACAGCATTCTGTGTTTCCAGAGGCGGCTTGGCCTCAATTAAGACAAGGCTTCAACTCAGGCAGCCTTGAGAGCCCGAGACCTTAATAAATGAGGAACATAGGGACTGCAGTCTGGGAGAACCTTGTGGCGTTCCCCTCCCCTGCCACCACCCAGAGAAAGGAGAAAAGGGTCTCAGAGGCCACGACATTTAGCAGCTACTAGACCCTCCCTGGCTTCTCACAACCGAGGGATCTGAGTAGAGGTTGCATCTAATGGCTGTCCAATGGAAGCCCAAGAATAACAGCCTTAATTCTGGCTGCTAGTAACAAAACACTTCAGAGCAACCAAGAGCAACAGGGAGCCCAGGGTGAAACCAGGTCCCTGAAATGAGGCCCCACCCCTCTTCTGCTGGGACCTTCGGGTCATGGGGCCTGGGTATCACCACGGGCCTCACTCACGTATACTCTGTCTTCAGATCAGGCAGCGTGTCTTCCTTCAGCACTCTCTCCCCCTTCATCCATCGGTGGCCTATGATCTTAGCATCACTGCCATTCAAGGCACAGGTGAGGTGTATTTTGGAGCCAGCATCAACTATGGAAGTCGAGATCCTGCTCTCTGTGTGGCCAAACAACAAATTAGCCAATGGATCAGAGGAGGCATGACTTCCAGCCACTGCCCACTTGTCCCCATAGCAAATGCACTGGCTCCTCCACAATCACAGTGACTTCCTGGCAGAGAAGCCACAGCCTCGTTGACAAGTCCATAGCCTCACTGGCATGTTCAGGAAGGATATTTCCTACTGAGTTAATGGAGCCTCTGATCTGATGAGCTACTGGGTGGGACACGGGGCTTGAAGCTAGTCTTGTCAGGAGACATGGGTCTCGGCTGTAGGAATGGAGGCCAACATCCAGAGTCCCAACTCATGGGCCCAGCCCAGCACAGACCCTAATTTCCTTTAAACAATTTTTTTAGGTTTATTTTTAGAGAGAGAAGAGAGGAGGGAGAAAGAGAGGGAGAGAAAGAGAGGGAGAGAAACGTGCCTCTTGCATGTCCCCAACCAGGGACCTGGCCTGTAATCCAAGCATGTGCCTTGACTTGGAATTGAACCCACGACCTGTCAGCTTGCAGACCGGCGCTCAATTCACTGAGCCACACTAGCAAGGGCCCTAATTTCCTTTTTGAAAAATAAATCTAGCAGTGCTCAAGGCACCACTCCCTTGTTAGACTGTCTTGCACATTCCTTCTGCCTCATCAAAGCAAGCCACGATGATAGGGACAGGTACGCTTGGCTTGTAAACTGGGCAGCACAAGATGACAGGGCCAGAGGGCTCCGGCTGCCCCCATCCTGGAAGGCGCCTTCTTCCCAGAAGGTCAAGAGTTGCCATAGCCCATTCACAATTGCCACAAAGCTACCATACAGCAAACAATTTGTTGTCCTGCCCAACAAATTGAGGGTAGACTCCCATTGGCAAAGGCCCTCCAATTTAATTTCCAATTATGCAAATCTCTCCATTAGTATTGGATGGACTCTTATGAAAATGAAATGTGAAAAATAAGCTCTGGCTAGTGTGGCTCAGCTGATTGAGAGTCGTCCTGAAAACCAGAAGGTCTCCAGTTCGATTCTGGGTCAGGGCACATGACTAGAGTGCAGGCCAGGTCCCCAGCTGGGGGCGTACAAGGGACAACTGATCAATGTTTCTCTTCCCCTCTTTCCTTTTCCCTTCCCCTCTCTAAAAAGAAATAAAACCTTAAAGAAAAGAAATGTGAAAACTTAGGACCAGGTAAGAAGCACGAGACTGGGTATAAGCTAGGAGGGCCCCTCTTCAGAAACCAGAGATGGGCGCTGAACCCCAGGCCTCCTAGTGTTCAGAGAGGAAGACTGGCAGGTATTCCACAGATCAGAGGTCAAGGGTGAAGGGAATGGAGCCTTCTGCCACCACTGCCCAGCCATGCCAGATGCTGACTGACCACCATTGGGGTAGTGAATACACCCACGTTCACACTAAAGCCCTATCTTAGGGTTGGGGCAGAGGTTGTGGGGACACACAGTGATTTTTGCAAGCAAAACTGTGAAACCACAAAACAAAACACATGAACTTGGGCAGAATGATTCCCATCTGGATGGTTAGCTTAGCTGCCTGCAACTCAACACCAGTATAAATTGATTCCATGGGCAGCAAACCTTTGGCTTACACCTAATACCTCCAATCCAGAGGTACTGTATTCTCCTGTATAAGAAATGTATTCTCCTGCATCCACTGGACACTGCGCTGGGTTCACATCATGTGAGCAAAGCTTGCTCAGGCTCATCCATCCACAGAGAGACCCAGTTAGTCATTAAGAAAATTAAACCTCAAAACCTGCCCTGGCTGGTGTGGCTCAGTGGGTTGAGTGCTGGCCTGCAAACAGAAGGGTTGCCCATTCAATTCCCAGTCAGGGAACATGGCCTGGGTTATGGGCCAGGTCACCAGTTGGGGACAGCAAGAGGCAACCATACACTGATGTTTCTCTTTTTCCCTCCCTTCCCCTTTCTCCAAAAAATAAATATATAAAAATATTTTTAAAAACAAACCACATGAAAACCTAAAAGGGCAGCAGAAAAACTTTATTCAAGAAACAGCTAGAGCCGGAATGGTCCACAGGCAGAATACACTTGTCTTCTCCTCAGTCTGAGAACGGTGTGGTCCAAGGGTGCAGCCCCAGATCCACACCTGCCTGGGTCCCAGGGCAACAGCCCAGGAGTTTGTCACTTAGGCCCTCAGTGAGACAGTGGCACTACCACCCTGCCCCCTGTAAACTTGAGGTACATAAACCCAGGTTTCCAGCTGCATTTCTAGTCTGGGAGGATGATGGCCTGACCATATAAAACCAGGCAGGGCCTCTTCCTGTGTAGGCCAGTCCTACTCAGGAAAGAGCCAACCCACCTGTTGGCTCTTTCTTTCTTTTAATATTAAATTTTTAAAAAATTTATTATTTTTAGAGAGAGGGGTAGGGAGAGAGGCAGAGAGGGAGACAGATGTCAATGTATGGTTGCCTTTCACCTGCCTCCAGCTACAAACTACCTGCAGACCTGGCTTGCAACCTCATTAATGTGCCTGGCTGGGGAATTGAACCACCGACCTTTGGGTTCACAGGCTGGCACCTTATCCGTTGTGCCACCAGCCGGGGTTGTTGGCTCTTTCTTTAAATAAAAGAGGACATCACGTCTCAGAATTCCAGGCAAGTAGGGGATGAAACAAAAAGCTCAACCTTAGTCAGACAAGAATTGCAAGGAGGCCTCTGGGGCTGGAGCACCTATTTGCTCTCAGGGTGTGTAGACACACACACACACACACACACACACACACACAGAGCGATATGTACCTGCACACATATGCATGTGTACACACATATATGGAAAGCACACATATATGCACACCTGATCATGGCTCCCTTGCTGCGAATAGGAGAGTACAATGCTGCTGACAAAGAGGTCCTTAGGCCTCAGGCGGTCTGTTCTGGGGCAAGGTCGCTCCAAGTCCCCAGGAACAAGTGGACTTTCATGTCTTTCCACATAGGGTGGGTCCAAAGGCAACTCACAGGACTCAGGACATAGTTAAAACCAGACAAGGGTATGAAACTAGATACTCCACTGCCTGACCTGGAAGCCTCCCAGTAATCCACACTTCTCAGGAATCATAATTGTCCAAGACTGCAAAACAAGCAGCTACGTGCAAAGCTGGGAGCAGTCAGGACAGGACATGAGGCCAAGGCGGCCCTTCTCGTAGATGGGCCTGCTTTTCTATCCTAGAGCCTCAAGCCCTCATCTGTGATCTCACCCACTCACCCAGAGAAAATGAAGTGACTAGAAAGCAAGCCTGAAGTCCTCAGGCAGACATCCCTGCTCCGGACTGATGGTCATGAGCAGTATGGGACCAGGGCCCCACATGGGCCACCTGTCAGTTGTCCCACCAAGGAGCCTCCTGTCAGCTGGCCACCATGCTGCCACATCTCTCTCATGCATCTTCAGCAGGGCCCCATCACTCCCAGAGGAAGGAGGCGATAACTAGGCATTACAATGGTTGTGATCCTACCCAGGGTCACCACACACAGAGACCTGCTGCTATAAGTGATGTTAACATCTGTGATGTTAAAATGTCACTGGGACTGGGCCATTAGGACAAAAAATCTCAAAAGGCTCAGGGGGACAGGGGTAGAACGATGTTGGAGAAAGGTTGAAAAGCACATCCTCCAGCAATATCTGACCAAACTCAATGCCCAGGAGACTTGGTGGAAGAACCCCCAGAACTCACAAGGAAAGAAGGCAGAAATCTTCACCTCTAGAGCACCAGGAGACCAGGGAAAGAAAGGTGGAAACTCCATTTTGTGATTCTAGCCCCGTGACTGTAATCCATGTTCCCAAGTAAAGTCACCTTCATCTAAAAACAGCCACCCCTCCTCTGTGCCCACTCAGCAGCCAGGCCAGGGCGCAGGGCCAGGCAGGCCTTGAGGTAAACCGCCAAGAAACTTGCAAGATGAGGCTTAAAGCACCCACCCTCTTCCCCACCCACAGCAGCACTGCAGGGCTCAGATAGGAGCCAAGAATGTTTCAGCCATAAGCTCTTTACCTCTCCCCCCTCCCTTCCACCCCACCAGGAGGTGGCTTGTGCTCCTCTCACCTGAGGCTCAGAGAGGCCAAGTCATGTGCCCAAGAGACCCAGCTGGAAAGGCCATGCCCTCCCAATCTGCCTGGCCAGGACAACAGGACTCTGGGCAACCCCAGGGACAGCCAGTCTCCTGGCCAGAGAATTATCCCAGAGCCTTAGGGGACCAGGGTGCTGATGCCCCGATGAAGGAACCTGATCAGGAGTAACCCAGTGAAGCTTGTTCCAGGCCCCTGCCCAGGACAGTTCACATGTCGCTCAGAGCCCACCAGGACCTGCCTCCCCAGAAGAGCCCTGGTCATTCCAGTCTGCACTTTGCTCCCTACATGCTGATCACGATAAATCTTTAATCTAGAATGAAATGGGGTGTCTCAACACAGAAAGAAAATGTCTATCATGCCTTTCCCAGGAAAAATTATAACTTAATCTGTTTTTCACAAATTTGTGGTTTCTCTAAACCCCATCAGTCCACTCCCAAGAAGAGTTCAAAAATTAAATGCTGTTTGATAGTCTGTAAAAATTCTCTCCAGTTCCTGCTCTTTACTGAGTGGCTAGTGCAACCTCACAGTGACCTTGGAATATCCCACCTCTCTTCCCAGGCCTATTTCCACCCATGTAAAAGGAGGCAAATGAACTAGACGCTGCCGCCTCATCTGTGCAGGGAAATCAGGATAAATGGGCAGCTGAGCCTGCTGGCTTCCCTACAAGTGTTTAAATTTAAATGTTTGTGTGAACACGAGAAGCAGATGCATACTCAGAACAAGACTCGAGACCTAAATCCTGGCAAGAATGACAACCCTTGCCAATTCCAGGGCTGCCTGCCTCAGGGACACTCTCATGCATTTCCTTCCAGCGTCTACTTGAGACAAGTCTGCTTTCCAGATGAAAGCCAAGGGCCCTGGGGAGTTCAGGAGGCCCTCCGCCGCACCCCTCGCCCCAGCAAACCCAGCTTCTGGGGCCCTCACCCTCAAGCTGCCTCCCCAGGCTCCCGTCCAAAGGGGGGCGCTGTAGGACACAACCAGTTACTCCTTCCCCGCAAAGAGGGTGGGGGGCCGCCTCCAGATCCTTTCCCCAGGGGATAGGCCACTCCCGCACCCCTGTCTCTTCCCCAAGCCTCCGAAAATTTGGTAATTCACCTCCAAAATCTCGTCAGACCCCAACTCCTATGGTGGGATTTCCCCACACAGTACCTCGGAGGACAGTCCCATGGGTGTCCCCAAACCCCTGAATGCCTTCTAACTCTAGGTACCGCCGCTCCACCCACGACGGAGGGACCCCCACCAAGGCCCGGCCTGCGACCGCTCGGCCCAATCCTCACCTGCCCTGGAGCCGCTCTCGGCACCCAGCAGCGCGAGCCCTAGAACCACGACTAACGCCGTCGCCATTTCGCCGCCGTCTCCGTCGCGAACCAACACCCCCAAAGCTGTAAGAACCCGGAAAGCGGGCCTGGGACGCGCGGGCGCGCGCAGGGTGGAGCGCGCATAGCGCGCATAGCGCGCGGGCCGCCTCTGCGCACGCGTACGAATGCACGTAGGCACGCGCAAGCGGCGCAGGCGTCTGCTAAAGAAGCCAGGACAGCTGCACCACGTGACTTGACCCCGCCTTGCGACTTAGGGGAGTGCCTACGTCACTAGGAAATGGGGCGGGGGCCTTCATTTGTTCAGAGTGTTAACGTGAGGGCCAAACTGACTAGAAAGTGGTTACAATGCTTAATTTATATCATGTGCATTTTACCACAATATCAAAAAAATAAGGGAGTGCATAGGGAAACCTGTGAACAGATGGGATGTGGCCCATGGGGGAGGTAGGGGCTGCTAGATTTATAGCAAATAACACCTGGAAGGCAGTTATATTTTACTGTAAGGTGGAAAACAAGTAATTTATTAGTGTAACTATCCCATGCACTATTTTCACATAATAATGCAATGAAAGTGTTGGCTATTTATCTCATATTCACTATCTGAAATTCAAATGTAGCTGGCCGTACTGTATGTTGTCGGGAAAACCTACCGTCAGGTCCCGATGTTTTTCAACAAATACTTTTTTAAATTACAAAATATTTTTTTTTAAAAGCAGGGTAATGTAACCTTTGTGACCTTGGGTTAGGCAATGATTTCTTATATATGACATCTAAAGCACACACAACAAAAGATAAATTTGGCTCCATCAAAATAAAACCATTTGTGCTTCAAAGAGCAACAAGAAAATGAAAAGACAACCTATAGAATGGGGGAAAATATTGGTTAATCATGTATCTGGTAAGGAACTTATACTTAGGATATATAATGAACACTTACAACTTAATTTAAATATGCAATAACCCAGTTTAAAAAAACAGACAAAGGAGTCCTGGCTGGTGTGATGTGGCTCAGTTGTTTGGTTAACACCAAAAGTTTGAGGGTTCGATTTCCACCTAGGGCACATGCTTGGGTTGCAGGTTTGATCCCTAATCAGGATGCATATGGGAGGCATCTATATTTTTCTGTCATATAGTTTCTCTCTTGCGCTCTCTCAAATTCAATTAACATATTTTAATTAATTAATTTTTAGAGAGAGGGAAAGAGAGGAAGAGAAACCGAATGTGTGGTTGCCTCTAGAACGCTTCCAGGCGCCTGCAACCCAGGCATGTGCCCTGACTGGGAATTGAACCAGTGACCTTTTGGTTCGCAGACAGGCTCTCAATCTGCTGAGCCAAGACTTATCTGTCATTTAAAAATATATATTTTATTTATTATTGAGAGAGAGAGAGAGAGAGAGAGAGGAAAGGAGAGAGACAGAGAGGGAGAGAAACATCAATGTATGGTTGCCTTTCACCTTCCTCCAGCCACAGACCTGACTGGAGACCTGGCTTGCAACCTGGTTATGTGCCCTGGCTGGGGAATCGAACCAGCCATCTTTGGGTTCGCAGGCTGGCACCTTATCCACTGTGCTACCAACCAGGGCCTTATCTGTCATTTCTCACAGATTGGGGCTACCTTGATGTTTTACACCACAGGTGGCAAACACAAGGCCCTTGGGCCAAATCTGGCCCTCCACCTTGTTTTATTCGGCCGGGCACCTTCTGCCAGGCACCTTATTTCTACCTGACTTCCTTAACTGTACGGAGTACAGTAGTAGTACATTTATACAGTCCTAAAATTATGTTTGGCCCTTAGAAGGCAACCGCCAGGCTGATGTGACCCCTGGTGAAAATGAGTTTGACACCCCTGTTTTACATCTTCAACCCAATATGAAAACTTAAAGACTTATTCAATTTTTTTTAACCATCTTATTGAAAATACCCAAAATCTGTTTTCAGGTTTTTTTTCCTGTAATCTGTGCCTTGAAATTTGAAAACCACAAGAAATCAGGGAAATGTTGTATCCAATTCCTTTTTCTTAATATAATGTCACATTGTATAGATTATTAATACATGTATATTCAATATAACTCTGGTTTTGAGAAATAACTGTTTAGATTTTATTGGTAACATTAGATTAGTTATTGCATTAAATAACTAAATTCCCATTGTGATTATTAATTGAAATTTTGTCTTTAAGCAAAAGGTTATTTGTGAATATAAGCTTTGTGTTTGAGTTTTTTTGTTTGTTTTTTTTATCTGTCAGTGTGGGAGGATGTAAACTCTGCATCATTGGTGAATTCATTGGATGTGTAATCCTTTACAAAACATAGCAATATTATTTGATAGGGAAAAAAAAGTGGGTTAGTGGTTGCCAGGGACTGGGGAGAAGGATAGGGAGTGCCAGTTAATGGGGTCTGGGTTGCTTTTTAGGGTGATGAAAATGTTCTAAAATTGATTGTGGTGACCAATGTATAATTTTATGAATATGAGTATAGTAAAACCAACTAACTGTAAACTTTAAATGGTGAGTGCCGGCCTGTGAGCCAAAAGGTCACTGGTTCAATTCCCAGTCCAGACATACGCCTGGGTTGCAGGCCAGGTCCCTAGTTGGGAGGATGTGAGAGGCATCCACACGTTGCTGTTTCTCCCCCTCTCTTTTTCCCTCCCTTACCCTCTTTCTAAAAATACAGAAATAAAAATCTTTTTAAAAAATAGGGTGATATGGCCCTGGCTGGTAGCACAGTGGATAAGGTGCCGACCTGCGAACCCAAAGGTCACAGGTTCGATTCCCCAGCCAGGGCACATAACCAGGTTGCAAGCCAGGTCTCCAGTCAGGTCTGTAGCTGGAGCAGGTGAAACGCAACCATGCATTGATGTTTCTCTCCCTCTCTGCCTCTCTCCCTTCCCCTCTTTCTAAAAATAATGAAATAAAATCTTTAAAAATAAATAAATAAAATAAAAATAGGGTGATATGAGTAAGGGGAGATTACTTCTCAGAAGGGGTCAGGCAGCTTCTTGCAGGTGATGACCTATAAAGTGAAACAAAAATGAATAGGAGGCAGAAGCCAAGGAAAGGAGGAGCAGTAAGTCTGGGTACAGCCTGTCAGGTGGAGACAGCATTCAGGGAGGAGGTTGGGCAGAACTCTGGAGTCCCAGCTGCAGTGGACAGTCAAGGAAAAGGCTGGACAGAGGTAGCAGAAAGGCCAGAACTGACTGATAATGGGACTGGAAGGTGAGGATTTCACTCTTGGGAGACCCATTCTCAGGGCCTGAAAGCCTCAGAGCTAACTAGAAACCCCAGCCTGGGAGCTCTGGGGCTTGACAAAGCCTGAAGGCCACACAGATGGGGGTGGAGAGTTACGAGAGTTACGTGCAGAATGGGGGAGGAACACAGCCAGCTGGCTTCAAAGCCCCTGTGGCCTGGGAGGATGGAATTTCTCCTATCCCACCCCCCACTGCCTTCCCTATGTTGAGCTGAGGACAGCTCTCACGGGAAACAGCCTTTGCCTTTGTTGATAAAATAAAGCTCAGCTTTTCTGAAGATCCAGTTTTCTGGTCCTTTCCCTGGAAAGCCTGCTTTGCCTTCTCCCATTACCCATATCCCTGCTCAGCTTAGTTCTGGCCCCACCTCAGGGCAGTATGGTCTGAGATCCCTCTGCTTCCCAGGACAGGCCTTCCCGGACCACTTCATACAGTGTAGCCAGATTTAGCAAATAAAAATACAGGACACACCCAGTTAAATTTGAAAATCAGATTTTTAAAACTTGGTAATAATTTTTAAGTATAACCATACCCTACACAGTATCTGGGATGTACTTACACTAAAAATGTTATCTGTTCTATATCTGAAATTCAAATTTATAGTCCATCTAGCATGCCAGACCCAGTTGAAAGCAAACTAGCAACATCCCCCATTGTAATTGTCCTCATTGTATCGGTTACTCTCAGACCTTGTGTGAGGTCAGGGACCCACGGCCCATCTGCACACAGCAGCTGCCCCTATTTAGCAGTGAGTGATTCTCACTCTGTCACTCTTGCACCCGGCCTCTGACCCCTGTACCGTCCCTGGACAGGTCTGGACTTCTTCAGAGGGCAAGGCGGGCAGCTCTCTTCTCAAGCCTGTCTCTCCCACTTTGCTCTGGGCAGGAGACAAGTCTCCCTTAGAGGTGGCCACAAAAGAAGGCAGGGGAGCCCTTTCTTCTTTGTTTCAGCTGCTCTTGCAGAAAACAGAACAGCAGAGTCCTCTCAGTGTCCCTCAGGCTTGGGCCGCACTGACACCTTAGGCCTCAGGCACCTTCCATCTTTCCCGTGCCTTTGGCTTCAGCCTCAGTTGCACCATTTCCTGCCTCCAGGCCTTTGTTTAGACTATGCCTGCTGCCAGGCATGCTCTCCCCAGGTTACTGCCTGGCTCCTTCCTTACATAGCACAGGCTGCCTCCTGGCACAGGCCCCAAGTGCTCCATGCTCAGGACACTAGCCACTGTTCCATCACAGGCTGTTTGCTTTGGTTTGTTTGCCTACCAATTTTTCTTTTTTTTTTTTTTAAGATTTTATTTCATTATTTATAGAAAGAGGGGAAGGGAAAGAGGCAGAGAGGGAGAGAGACATCAATGTATGGTTGCTTTTCACCTGCCTCCAGCCACAGACCTGACTGGAGACCTGGTTTGCAACCTTGTTATGAGCTCTGGCTGGGGAATCGAACCTGCAACCTTTGGGTTCGCAGGCCCGGCGCCTTATGCTTACCAATTTTTCTTATACAACCTTTTGAACTCACAGACAGGGAGAGAGCAAAGGACATAAGGTTTTTATTCTCTTCACAGTGACCCCATCTATCCATCCTAAAACTTCTAGCTTAACTACGTGTACAGTTCTGGAAAGATAGAGCTTTGAAATCTAACCCCTCTCCAGGTGGTGACTGCAGTGTGGCCATGGGGGTCGGGTAGGGAAATAGGAGTGTGTGTTTTATTCTCTGGGCACTCAGCAGCCCTGGAGGGGTATGAGGAACGGAAAGGTGGTCATCATCTGATGTGTGTAATAGAGAGATGTGTCTGGTGCCAAGGGGAGAGGGGCCTGGGAGAGTCGAGAGTGAACTTGGGTAGGGAACAGGATATGCCCTGGGATAAATGGTAGTGCTCAGAGCCTGTGAATGGGGCCTTATTTGGAAAATTGGTCTTTGCAGGTGTAATTAAGGGTTTTGTTTTGTTTTTTAAAGATTTTATTCATTATTTTTAAGAGAGAAGGGCAGGCAGGGAGGAAGAAAGGGAGAGAAACATCAATGTATGGTTGTCTTTCACCTGCCTCCAGCTACGGACCTGGCTGGAAACCTGGCTTGCAACCTGGTTATATTGCCCTGGTTGGGAATCGAACCAGCAACCTTTGGGTTCATAGGCTGATGCCTATCCACTGAGCTTAAGGGTTTTGAGGTGAGGTCATCCTGTATTAGGATGGGCCCAAAATCCCATAACTGGTGTCCTTATAAGAAACCAAGTATAAAACACAGACATAGGGGGTAAGCCACCTGAAGGTAGAGACTGGGGTGAGGCTTTCACAAGCCCAGGGACACGGGAGACCCTAGAAGCGGGAAGAGGCAGGAGGCTCCCTCCCCTGCAGCCTTGGGAAGGAGCCCGGCCCTACCGACACCTTGATTTCCGGTATGTAGCCCCAGAAAGGTAGGGGAGTAAATTTTTGTTGCTCTGAGTCACCTGGTTTGTGGTGCTTTGTTCTGGCCACCCAGGAACAGTCACGCAGTGGCATTGTTGCACTGCCCTCCATATCTGTCCCATTAAAAGCATCACAAATCAGCAGCTCAGATAGTTCCTACTTGGATTTGGGGCAGCCATTCCTTTCCCTTCCCCCCACCTTTGCTACCTAATAAACCCTTACCTGTCCAAAACAAACAAACAAACAAACAAACAGCATCAGGAACCAGAACATGGCCCACTCAGCCACAGACAACTGCTTGGTCATTCACTTTTGACAGCTTCAGAAACCAGCCAGGAGGTGCTTTGAGTCCCCAGGCAGAATAGGGCACCAGGGCACAGGACCTTCCTCAAAACCTACCTGCCTCACCAGCCCTCCCGCCAGAATGGGGAAGCTGCAGCATCTTACTCAGCTGGTGGCTTGTTCTCTCCCCTTAAGCACCCCCCATCCCAGGCCTCCTGCTCACCTGGGGTGGACTGGGGGCCTAGCTGGGCCAGGAAGGAACAGCTGAAAAGATGAGATAAGCTTTCTCCCTTGGGGTGGCTCCAGCTCTGCAAACACAGACCTGGCCTCCAGTAGTCTCTGTCCAGGTGGAGCCATGCCACAACCCTGCTGAGAAAATGGGCACCTCTGAACCTCTGGGGGAAGCCAGCAAGGAAGTTAGCCTCCCTGGCCCTGAATCTGGTTTTACTTGAGGATGATAAAGAACAATAAAAGCCAAAGCTTCCTGCAAAGACATTCAGGGGCCACATGCTAGTGGGTGGGTGGTGGTTGAGGGAGAACAATGATAATGAGTCTCTGGAAGCTTAAGTGCAGGAAACCAGCAGAGAAGAAAAGCCACAATGCCCACTGTAGCCAAAAGGTAGTGAAACAGCCTGAGTATCCATCAGTGGCTGACTAGGTACATACAATATGTTCATCCATACAGTGGAGTCTTAGTGGTGAAAAGGAGTGAATCACTGACACTCACTACAATATGGATGGACATTGAACACTCGATGCTAGTGAGAGAAACCAGACACCAAAGGCCACGCAGTGTGTGATTCCATTTATGTGACATGTCCAGAACAGACAAGTCCACCGAGATAAGAAGTGGGTCAGTGGTTGTCAGGGGCTGGGGAGTAACTGCTGATGGGGATGGGACTTCCTTTTGAGTGATGGAATGTTCTGGAATTAGATAGAAATGGTGATTGCACAGCACCGTGAATGTACTAAATGCTGCTGAATTGTACACAAAGTTTTTGTGATGTATTGATTTGACAGAGGGAGAAGCAGAGAGAGAATGAGAGAGATAGAGAGGCATTAAATTATTGTTCCACTTATTCATGAACTCATTTGTTGATTCTTTTATGTGCCCTGACCACAGGAGATCAAACCTACTGGCAACCTTAGCATATGGGGACAATGACCTGACCATCTGAGCTACCTGGCAGGGCCATGAATTGTACACTTTAAATGGGTGACTAGTATTATCAGGCCCCTGGGAAGGCCATCCCAAGATGTCCCACAATGGCACATTAATTATTTTGAATTAAAGTTAGTCCTTAAGGCCCTTGCTGGTGGCTCAGGGGATAGGCACCAGCCTGCAAACATCGCTGGTCCGACTTCCAGCCAGGGCACCTAACTAAGTTGCAAGCCAGGTCTCCAAACAGATCTGTAGCTGGAGGCAAGTGAAAGGCAACCATACATTGATGTTTCTCTCCCTCTGCCTCTCTCCCTTCCCCTCTCTCTGGAAATAATAAATCTTAAAAAATACAAAACAAAGTTGGTACTTAAGAAACTGCCTGTTTAAGAAGAAAACCCTGCCTTTGTCCTCCTAAAATCAGGAGATAACTCTCCCCTTATTACTAGAGCAAAATAATAAAATTATTTTATTATTTTGTGCCTAGCCCATCCATTAGCACTGAAGAAGGGTAGAGCAGGAAATACTCCCCATCTCCAACAGTTTCTATGTCAATATCACCACAATTTTAAAAAGGCTTTTTAAAGTGCAGTGAAAATTGGAATTTGGGTGGAATTCCCAGGGACCCCTAGTGAAGGCTTCATGAGGGAATGGGAAAGGACTCATTTCATTGCTGGGACAAGAGGTAAATATAATAATGTAGGGATAAAGGGCCAGAACTCACTTTTAGAAAGAGAGGAAGGGAGAGAGACAAACATGGATGTGAGAGAGAAGCATCAATTGCTTGCCTGCCGTATGTGCATGGACCAAGGTCGAATGCACAACCAAGGAAGATATGGATGGCCCTGACTAGGGATAAACCACACCTTTCAGTTACAGGATGACACTCCAACCAATTGTGCCACATCGACCAGGGCCAGAACTCACTTTCAAATGCTTCATCCGCCAAATGACCTACTACATTCCATAGGTCAGGCAAACCTGGCAAACTGTTAACCACTCTAGAGGCAGGATATACAGTTGTCTGTACAACTTCAAATTTTTCTGCTTGAAAATGCAGATTACGAACCCTGGCCAGTGTGGCTCAGTTGGTTAGGTGTTGTCACCAGGCTCTTGTGATCTGGGTGTGTTCTGTGTGCGGGTGATGCCTCAGTAGAAAGTTAAACACTAAAAATGCACTTACTTGCCCTGACTGGGCTTGAGTGGTTGGACTGTCATTCTGTCCACCAAAAGGTTGTGGAATGATTCCTGGGTTCAGGACACATGCTTGGGTTGTGGGTTCTGTTCCTGTTGGAGCGCCTATGAAAGGCACGTTTGTGTTGCTTCCCCTTCCTCCCTCCTTTACCCACTCCAAAAGTCAATAAGCATGTTTTCAGTCAAGGATTGAAAAATGAAGAAGAAAAGAAAATGCACATCCTAAAAGATGGAAGAGGGGGAAGGAAAGGCCCCATTAGATTGCCCCCACTTGAAGTGTCAGTCAAGAGTCCAGGCTGTTACCTGTGCTCCTGACCAACTGGCTACAAGTTGGAGGTTTCCACAGGCCCCTCCATGGGTTTGATTAATTTGCTAGAGCTGCTCACTGACCTCAGGAAAAGATGTACTTGCAAGTACCGGCTCATTATAAAGAATAATAAGCAGTGCAGTGAAGAAGGACACAGATTGACAACAGATGACGAGATGCACAGGGTGAGACCCAGAAGTTCCTAATGCAGGAACTTCTGTTCCTGTGGAACAGGATGTGAGTTTGTATTGAACTATTGGCAGACCCTTCCCTTCCCAGGTTGGGGCTGAAAGTTCCAACCTTCTAACCCCGTGATTTTCAACCGGTATGCAACAAGAATGTTTAAAGCATGCAATACCTGACTCTTTAGCCAGGGGCACTGACCTATTTACTCTTATACTGTCAAATTTAAAAAATGACAACTGTCAACACAATAATAGCTACCAGGTGTGAATGCATCAAAATTATACATTTTTTAATTTCAGATCGGCAAAACATGTTATAGATTTTTGGTGTGCCACAGAATTTTAGTAGTTGGTTTCTGTGTGCCATGAGATGAAAAATCACTGTTCTAACCTCTTGGGTTTTTTTGGCTGTTAGCCCTGTTCCAGGTGTGGTTGAGGGGCACTTGCTATGAACAACAGAGACTCTTTGTCTGTCTTATCACATAGGGAACTCCAAATGTTTTAGAAACCCTGTGCCAGGAATGTGGATGCAGACCAAATATACATTCTGATTAAATCACAGTATCACTGTTTGGTTTATGAGAAGTCACCAGGCTGTTGTGAGCTGGGCGTGTTCTGTGCACAGGTGATGCCTCAGTAGAAAGTTAAACAAAGTTAAACATGAAAAATGCACTTACTTACCTTGGTGGGGCTGCTCAGTGGTTGATGTGTAGTCCTATACAACAAAAGGTTGTGGTTCCATTCCAGGGTAGGGCACATACCTAGGTTATGGTTCCATCCCTGGTCAAAAGGGATTGCAAAAGGGAGGCAACCAACTAATCAATGTTTCTCTCTCTCTCTCTCTCTCTCTCTCTCTCTCTCTCTCTCTCTCTCTCTCTCTCAACAATAAACATATCCTTGGGTGATAATTCAAATAAAACCAAACAAAACAAGGAAATGCTGAGGAACAACAACCCAGAGAAGCCTAAGGAGACGACTGAATGTCAGGTGGGATCCTGGGCCAGAAAAGGTACATTCAGTGAAACTGAGAAAATCTGAATGAAGTGTCAATATTGTTTCATTCATTGTGGCATATGTACCTGGCTCATGTAAGAGGTATTCACAGGGGGGCAGGAATGTGAGTGCATTGGAACTCTGTCTTGTCATTTTTCTGGAAATCTAAAACCATTCTAAAAAAATAAAGTCTGTTTAGAAAAAAGATAAGGGCCATTTAGCAATTTGCCGGAGAGAGAGAGAGAGAGAGAGAGAGAGAGAGAGAGAATCTCCATCTTTTCTCCTCTCCACCCTGTATCTGTCCTTCCTTCTTGCTCTTGCTCTGTAATAAATAAAGTGAAAAAGTCTCCTGATATTTCCTGACATTTTGCAGAAGTGTCAGTAAGTGCTTAGTGAATATGACCACTATTCTGTGACCAGAAGAAAAATGAACACCAGCCTTTACAGCGAACCCCAACCTGGGCTGGTAGATGAAGTGCAGAGTCACTCACTGACTTGAGGTGAGGGACAGAGGGAAAGGAGGTGATAGTTTAGACTCTTGGTACAGGACCTGGTGATGGGGCCAGCCTGTTATTGTGACAGCTAGGTCCAGCTGAGTGTTTCTGTTTGTATAAAAACCTGTAAAGCCCTAGCTGGTGGCACAGTACATAAGGCGCCAGCCTGCAAACCCAAAGGTCGCTAGTTCGATTCCCAGCCAGGGCAACGTAATCAGGTTGCAAGCCAGGTCTCCAGCCAGATCCGTAGCTGGAGGCAGGTGAAAGGCAACCATACGTTGATATTTCTCTCCCTCTCTGCCTCTTTCCCTTCCCCTCTCTCTGAAAATAATAAATAAAATCTTTGAAAAAAATAACTGTAAAAATGCCTGACTGGTATGCTCAGTGGGTTGGGCATCTTCCCACAAACTGAAAGATCTTCAACTGGACTTCTGGTCAGGGCACATGCCCAGGTTGTGGGTTCAGTCCCCAGTCAGGAGGCAACTGATCAATGTTTCTTTTGCACATTGATATTCCTCTTCCTCTCTTTCTCCCTCCCTTCTCCTCTCCCTAAAAATAAATAAAAATCTTTTTTAAAGAGCCTGTAAAAACGTTGCACAGAACACCTTGGATGAAGACATAAGACTTGCCTCCTAGGGAAGATAGGTGACAGTGGGGAACTATCTTCCTCCAGGATGACTTTTTGTCCCTTTACTTCCCACGTGCAGTAATAACTATGCGAAAACTAAATTTAAGGCAAGACTGTGAGGGGCAGTAGAGTCTTTTTGGGTGACTAATGCACATCTCTTCTGGGGTTTGAATTACAAGCATATGTTGGCTTTTGTGAAAACAAAAGCAAGTCATCCACTTAGATTCATGCATTTCATTGTATGTGTGTGAGAAAAAGAGGTAGACAGAAACAGAGGGAGAGGAAGGACTCTAACCCCTGCTGAAGTGTTTGGGGGGGGGAGGGTGCATACGGTGAAATGCAAATGTGTCAGCAGCTAAACCAAATAGATAGATGGACAGAGGGACAGTGGTGGCATCTAAGTACTCATTATACCATTATTACAACTTTGCCACATGCTGCAGAATTTTCATAATACAAAGATTCTGCTATAAAATAGCAGTGCTTCAAAAAGTTACACAGCCTGGCTGGTGGCACAGTGGATAAGGCGCCGGCCTGCAAAGCCAAAGGTCGCTGGTTCAATTCCCAGTCAGGGCACATAACCAGGTTGCAAGCCAGTTCTCCCAGCCAGGTCCGTAGCTGGAGGCAGATGAAAGTCAACAATACATTGATGTTTCTCTCTGTCTCTGCTTCTCTCCCTTCCCCTCTCTCTGGAAATAATAATTAAAATCTTAGAACAAAAAGGTTACACAGAATCACTTGTATGGCCAACCAATCTCACCCTCAGTGCTCACCCATGAGAAATGAAATGGCATGCACACAAACACAAGTGTACCGGTGTCCATGGCAGCAAATTCACAACAGCCAAATGGTGAGCACAACTCAGATGTCTGTCAATGGATGAATGTGGCCCAGCCAAACACAGGAATATTACTCAGCCATGAAAAGGAACGAAGCGCTGACACTTGCTGCAATGTAGATGGACCTTGATGTTCAGAGCAACCAACGCAAAAGGCCCCACAGTGTGCAATCCCATTTATGTGGAATGCTCAATAGGCAAATCTACAGAGATAGGAAATGGATTCTTGGGTGTCAGGGGCTGGGAAGGGGCTGGAGGTGATTGTTGATAGAGACAGTGCTGCTTTTCGGGGTGATGGAATGTTCTAGAATTAGAAGTGATGGTTACATAATCTTGTGAACATGCTACAGACTATATTTCAAATTATACATTTGAAATGGAAGAATTATAAGGCATGTGAATTATATCCCAATATTGTAAAGATAGTACAAAAGAATAAAAGGAAGAAGATTCTGGTATGTCTTTGTTCAGTGAGCTCCACCCTGTTCCCCAGCACCCAGCACATCCCACGGCAGCCAAACTCCAGCTGTGGCTCCCAGCACTGACCAATGCCATCCCCTGCCATCCTCAGGGCCTTACCCTGGAGCCCCTCCTGGGAGAAGCTGGCCCTTACTTGCTGCTGGGCTCAAAAGTGCAACCTCAAAAGTGCAACCTGTTTTATAGGTGGGGAAGGTGAGGCTTGCCTAAGGCTTCACAGCCAGCATGGGAGAAGTAGGGTCAGAATCCAGACAGGGCTCCTACAATTTCTTTATTACAATTTATTGGTCCTCTGAGCTGTGGCCAGCCCCCTCTCTGCCTCTCCGCATACTCTGGCAGAGGAGAGTCCCACAGGCAAGGAAGTCAGGGTCACCCCTGGAGCATGACACCTGAGGTGTGGCCGGCTAGTGCTTGATGATCTTCCTGATCCAGGACACATAGGAGGCCACATCGGTGGCTACAGTGGGCTTGAAGATGTCAGTGCAGACTTCGGAGTTGAAGGACAGGATTCCAGCCACCTTGCCTTTGCTGCATACCAGAGGCCCGCCTGAGTCCCCCTGTTGGAGCCCACAGGGCACAGGTTACCCTCAGTGCCTGCTGAAGAAAGCCTGTTTCTCCCTGGGGATGGGAGACCAGGGTAGAGACCACCCCCACACTCCTGCCCAACGGCCATATACCCCGGTCCCACATCTCCCTGCACATATTGCTTCACACGCCTCCTCACCTCTTTCATTCCCTTTTTCCTTCCTTCCTGTCCTTTTTTTTTTTTTTTAAGATTTTATTTCATTATTTTTAGAAGGAGGGGAAGGGGGAGAGGCAGAGAGGGAGAGAGACATCAATATATGGTTGCTTTTCACCTGCCTCCAGCCACAGACCTGACAGGAGACCTGGCTTGCAACCTGGTTATGTGCCCTGGCTGGGGAATCGAACCTGCGACCTTTGGGTTTGCAGGCCGGCGCCGTATCCACTGAGCCACCAGCCAGGGCCTTCCTGTCCTTTTAACACTCTTTGCTCCTTCTTCCCATTCCAGGACCTTTGTACATGCTGTGATCATCTTTGGTGCTAGATTTCAAACCCCATTTCTGCCTCTCCCTATGTGACCATGGGCAAATTACTTAACTTTTCTGTGTCTCAGTTTCTGTACCTGAGAAATGCACTAATGCTAGCATCAATCTCCAGGATCCTCCAGAGAATGGATAGAGTTGGGGCCCAGGGAGAGTTGGAGCTTGCCAGGTTGCCCCCGGCCCCAGGCTGCTGCCCTCCCTGCAGGATAGGCTGCACCAACCTCCCCTGAAACTGCCCTCTCACCCCGCAGGGGGCCTGGTTCTTGGACTTGGCTCCCAGGCAGATCATGTAGGGTTTGATACCACCATTCCAAAAGCGACTGTTGTTGCACATCCTGGCATCCAGCACATACATGTCCAGCTCCTGCAGCACTCTTGCCAGCTGTCCGGGCTCCTGGGTCAGCCCCCAGCCGGCCACACTGCACTTTGCCCCTGTGGTCACTGCCCGGTGCTGCTGGGGTAAGGCCAGGGGCCGGATAATCTTGCTGCGACTCACCTTATGCTCCAACTACAAAAGGGATGGCGAGTGAGGGACAGTGGGAGACAGACCTGGGTGCAGCTGCCACTCCTCCCACCAGCCCCAGCACCTTAAGCAGTGCGAGATCATTCTCCAGATAGGGGGGCGGCTTGTACTTGGGGTGCAGAATTGCTTCCTTTACTTTTAGGTTGAGGGCATGGTCACTGAGCACATGGAGCCCCAGCTTCAGCCTCAGCCGTAGGGTCCTGTGAACAGGGGGCCAGGGTATGTGCTACCATCCTGCAGCTTGGGGACCCCTCCACACACCCAAGCCCTCCAGGGTCCACCTAGGCTGACTTCAAGGTCAAGAGGTACTGGCTGCCCCATCTCCCACACACACCTGGCTCCCTTTTCTGGCCTCTCTAGGCTGATCCTTCCTCTGCTCCTTCTCAACTGCCTCCTTGCCACCTCATCCAGGAAACCGCCCCTGCTCCCACCCCTGCCCCAGACTCCAGTTCATTCCTGGCCAGAGGCTGGGCTGTGTGTGTCCAAAAGTGACAACCTCCAGCCTGGGGCTCCCCTCAGTGGGGGCTCCAGCCTCATCCAGTGCATATATTATGCCACAACCATAGTGATTGTTCTAAAGCGGGCACATGACCTAGGCGGGGCTCATCAGTACCCATCCTCATAATTTTGCCCTAACTATAGAGAAACACAGAGGAACTTCCACAGGACCTAAGAGAGCCCAGCCTTGCCACTATGTGAGAACCTTTCTGATAATGTGACCAAGGGATATGTCAAAAGAGCTGAGAGACAGGCAGACTCCTGGGCAGCTCATACCAGCACCTGGATCAAGCTGTGCCTGAAGCTTTAGGTCTTCCTAGACTTTTCAGTCACATGACCTGATGGATAGCCTCTGGTTACTTTGACCACTTTGATTTGGGGTCTTTATTACTTCCTAGTCCCAAGTTAGGGCATCTCCAAGATCCAATTTATTTGATGGCTTCCTAGGTTGGTTCTGCCCCCCTCACAGACCAGTCCTATCCTCATGGCCACAATGGGAAACACATTCCTGGGTTTCACAAGAGGCCCAATTCTGTCTAGATGGAAGGTGCTTTGTTGTAGCATGTAGAGCTTCCCTAGGAATCCCTCAGGTTGACGTCACTTATGCATGCCTAAGATCGATGGCACATACACACACCACAGCAGTCACAGGAGAGGGAAAGGGGGCACCCCAATAATCCAACCAGTGACTTAAGTCTATCATGGTGCACCTCCTGATGATAATGGGAAATGTGGGATAGAATCAGGTACGCTTGGGGTGATAGTGGGGGTGGACAAATTAGGGTCACTTACGGTTGGACCACGCAGTGGGCAGCTGTCAATACCCACCACGAGTGCACAAGGACTCCCCCACACAGGTGTCTACCATTTCTCTGCAGTGAGACCATGTATGGACGAGAGTGGGGGGCAGCCTCGTGACCCCCAATGATGTGGGTCTTAAATGTGTCACCTCCTAGGGAGAGGAACAGAGTACCAGGTTAGGAGCGGATTCTCCATCCCCACCATGGCCTAGAGGGCCTCAACCTAACACAGCCCCCTCTGTTCCCTGAGATATTCACGTCCTTGACTCTTCCCCATCCTTCACTCCCATCCCCTAGTTACCAGTAAGGGATGGGCAGTCACACATCTCCATCCCTTGCTTCTGCGCCCCCCACCCTCCGGGACTCCACTGGGCACCACAGCACAAGCTTATTGCAGCAGCAAGAGGAACCATTTAAGGTGAAGAAACTGGACCCTTACATTTCCTCTGTGGGATGTAAAATGGTGCAGCCATTGTGGAAACAATCTGGCAGTTCCTCAAAGGTTAAACAGTTACCACCCAACCCAGCACCCTCCCTCCAAGAGAAATGAAAACATATATCCACAAAATCTTGTGCACACATGTTCCTAGCAGTAGGGTTCACAATTGCAAAATAGTGGAAACAGCCCAAATGTCCAGCAACAGGTAATGAATAAGCAAAATGTGATATATGTGCACACTGAAATATTACTCAGCCAGAAAAAGGAGTGAAGCACTGTCACTTGCTACTACCTCGATGGCCCTTGAACACATGATGCTCAGTGAGAGGAGTCAGACACAAAGGGCCTCACGGTGAGTGATTTCATTTAGGGGAAATGTCCCGAACAAGCAAATCCACAGAGACAGGAAGTGGGTTGGTTAATGGATGTCAGGGGCTATGGGAGGGGGTAGGGAGTAGCTGTTAATGGAGATAAGGTTGCTTTTTGGGGTGATGGAACTTCCTGGAACTAGATAGAGGTTCTAGTTGCCTAACACTCTGAATGTACTAAAACCCATTGAATTATACACTTTAAAAGGGTGCATTGTATGGCATGTGAATTATATCTGAATAAAAATGTTATAAAAATTATTTTTAAATCAATCATGCATTTTTAAAGGTTGATAAAAGGTTTTTAAATGTAAATTAGTTCAAAATCTTCCCAGGATTCCCCTTCATGCTTTAAACATCTAAGCCCCCCATGACCCATAGAGGCACATGAACTTGCCCTGCCTCCTTCCCCTGCCCCCTCACTCCCCTCCAGCCACCCTGGCTTCCCTGCTGTTCTTCCACAGCTTCGCCTTCATTCCCACCTCGAGGCCTTTGCACATGCTATTCTGGCAGCCTTTCCTCCATACCCTCCCAAATGTGACTTGTTCAAAAGTCTTCTCCTCAGGCACTCCCGTGCCTCCAACTTCCTCAATATAACCCTCCTCCCTTTACTCTGCTCTGTTCTCCTAGCACTCAGCCCTCCCCGACACTGTGTCACACACATACGGATTTGCTTATCGACTATCTACCCCCATCGCTCCTTCAGGGCAGGCCCTGTGCCTGTCTCGTTTATAACAGACCTGAACAGTATGTGCTCAGCAAATACTAATGGATGCTTGAAAAATAACAAATGATAGGCAGATAACAGATGGATGGCTAACGAATGATAAATGGATGATGGATCATGGTTGATGGATGAAAGATGGACGATAGATAGATGTTAAGGGATGGATGAATGATGGATGATAGATGGGCTGAAGGAAGGGAGAGAAAGAGGAAGGATGATAGCTGGATGGATGATTGATGGCTGGAAGGAAGCAAAAGAGAAAGCGTGATGGATGGATGGTTGGTTACCTGTTGTGTTGGGTTCTCAATGTATCACAGAGCTATTCTCATCCAGCCTCACCAGAATTCTGGGATGTCCTTCATCCATCACCTTCTATCGAAAGCTCCTGGGAATCCAGTCCTGGCCAAGCATATATGATTTGGGGAGGCCACCAGCAGGGGCTCAAATTCCAGCTTTGTATTTTCCAGCCAGGCAATCCTGGTCTGGTTGCCTTATTCGCTGGGTTGGTTTCCTACTCTGCAACCCAGGGTTCTGTTACATATGTATATAAGGACCTTGCCTCCTGGGTGGTGCCAGGAGGCAAAGAATCTGCATCCTGGCTGGTGTGACTCAGTGGATTGAGTGCCAGCCTGTGAACCTAAAGATGGAGGGTTCTGTTCCCAGTCAGATCATCTGCCTGGGTTGCAGGTTGAGTCCCCAGTTGGGGGAGGGGGTGAGAGGCAACCAATCCATGTATTCCTCACACATTGATGTTCCTCTCTCTCTCTTTCTCTTTCCTTTCCTCTCTCTTAAAAAAAGTAAATAAAATCTTTAAAAAAAAAATGTCAGTATCAGCCCTGTGTTCCGTGAAGTTATGTGAATCCAGCTCCAGGGTTAAGTGTGAGAAACATAGAATGTCCCAAACTCTCCCCTTAAAGACAATTACAAGAGGAAATTAGTGATTTTACCCTGGAGAAATAATCTGGTAACTGTAAACTTCGCATGATCAAGGTAATGGCCCCAGGAAGCAGGAGAGATCACTCTGTGGTTCCTGCAGAAATTGCACAACCTGAACCTAACCCTGGGGACACGGCAGGCAGGCCCACAAGCAGCACAAATACCAGTGTCACAAGACGCAGAGGGAAGTGAAGAAACTCCGTAGTGAGAAGGAGACCAGATGCACCCCGCTGGGCATGTTTCCACACAGGACACTATAGGAATTTTTGAATAAGGTCTGTAGATGAGCTAGTAACACTGTATGAATGCATGATGTTGAGAATCGGCTGTAATTGTGTAGAGAATGTCCTTGTTCACAGAAAACATACTGTGGCATTTAGGAATGAGGGGCAGTATGCCTGAAACTTCCTTCCATGGGTTCAGATAAATAACATATATATTTGCCTTTTATACCCAGCGGGGGTATAAAAACAACTGTGGCAACATATTTATAATTGAGAAATCCAGGGCCCCTGGTTCGGTAGTATAGTTGGTTAGTGTTAACTTGATGAGCCAAGGTTGTGGGCTTGATATCTCTGGTTAGGGAACATACAAGAAGCAACCTATGTATGAATGCTAAGTAGAACAACAAATCAATCTCTCTCTCTCTCTCTCTCTTTCTCTCCCTCCTCCTCTCTAAAATCAATTAAAATTTTTTTTTAAATGACAAAAGCTTAGAATGTCTGCCCTAATGTGACCTGACCACTACTTCCACTTCCTCAGGACCCTTGCTTAGGCCTTGCCTCCTTTTTGGAGCAGCCAACATTCCTTCCATCGGTCCCCTTCTGAGCACAGCGGATTTCTTTCCAATCTCTGTTCTGACACCTGCCCATGAACACCCAGGGGACCTAAACTTTGGGTATCCCCTCTTGCTTTGCCCCCACTCACCTGTCCAAAGGGCCAGCAGCAGCAGAGATAAGAGGACCTCCATGGTGCTGAGGAACTCAGCCTTGGGTGCTGCCTGGGCCCCCAGCACCTTCCACACCCCACCCACCCCTTCCTATGGGGGAGGTAACATTCACAGCTTCACTCTCCGCAGCACACACAACCTCTGGTTGGTTTTCTTTTTTCTTTTTTTTCATGATAATGATCATCAAATATTTTATTTTATTATTATTTTTTAAAGCTCGTATTTGTTATTTTTAGAGAGAAGGGAAGGGAGCTAGGCAGAGAGGGAAGGAGACATCAATGTATGGTTGCCTTTCGCCTGCCTCCAGCCACGGACTTGGCTGGAGACCTGGCTTGCAACCTGGTTATGTTGCCCTGGCTGGGAATTGAACCAGTGACCTTTGGGTTCCCAGGCTGATGGCCTTATCCATTGTGCCACCAGCCAGGGCCTCTGGTTGGTTTTATTTCACCCAGAAACATTTCAGAAAAGTCCTTTTAAAAGATACAGGTTCTCTGAAGAGAAAAACCACATTACATGTTATACCTGAAAAATTAACGAACATTCTTCCTCATCATCTAATATCCCATCATGTTCAACCCCCATCTCGCACTCCTTTGTGTGTGTGTGTGTGTGTGTGTGTGTGTGTGTGTGTAACATGATTGTTTTCTTTGCTCCCTGTTCTTATGGTGGCAACATACATATAACATAAAACTTACTATCTTGACCATTTTTAAGTGTACATCTCAGTGGCATTATGTACATTCACGTTGTTGCGCAGTTAATGCCACCATCCATCTCCAGAACGTTCTCATGTTCCCAAACTCACTCTCTGTCCTGGTAAACACTAGCTCCCCCTTCCCCAGTGCCTTACACCTACCATCTACTTCCAGTCTCTACAGATTTGACTCCTCCAGGGACCTCAAATGAATAGAATCACACAGTATGTGTTCTGTGCCTGTCTTATTTCACTGAGAATAATGCTCTCAAGGTTCATCCACATTGTAGCAGGAATCAGCATTTCCTTCCTTTTTAAGGCCGAATCATATTCCATTACACAATTGGACCACATCTTGTTTATTCATTCATAATTCCATAGATATTTGGCCTGTTTCCAATCTTTGGTTATTCTGGATAAAGATGGTATGGACACTTGTGTGCTATGTACACACAAGTATGGGGATAGCCACAAATCTGAGGGTCCTGGCCAGGCTCACTTGCATAGAGTGCTAAATTGACTACTGATGTCTGCTCTAGGCCAGCTATAGAGGGGGCAGTTATGCACGCTCTCTGAGGTCTCAGTTATTCTTCTCTCACCCTACCCATCCATATGACCCAGACTGAATGATCAATCAGATTACTCTACCCGACCCCCCACCTCTTGCCCTTGGGCAGAGGAGAAGGGCTCTAAGCAGCCTCAGTGAGGACCATGGTATGGGTTTCTTCTACTGGAGCAGCTCTCACTTTCTGCTGCACTTGGAGCCGGAAAGATGTATGCCTTGGGGTGGCCCCAAAGTGAAAGAAGAGTCCCCCTGAAAATGAGGCCCACACAGAGAAAGCTGAGGTTGGGGCTGTTAATTTCCTTTTGCATTACCTCATATTCAGTTTCTGAAACCCTCAAGCTTGCTCTCTTAGTTCCAGAGGTTAGCGGGAGTAAGTGGGCCTCATTGGGCCACACCCAGGTGTATGCAGGGCTGATTTCCCTGGAGGGTCCAGGAGAGAATTATTTCCTGCCTTTCCCAGCTTCTAGAGGCACAGACTTTGGGATCAAGAAATGGACATCCTTGGGACTGTTATTCTGTTGATCACAGGTTGGGGGAAGGCAGAGTCTGGACAGAACCAACACCTGGATCCCACTAGGCCTGAAACCCCCAGCCTTGTCAGGCACGGAAACCAATGAATTTTCTTTTTGCTTAAGCCATTTTGAGTTGGGTATTTCGTCCTTTGCTACTGAAAGGATCATGACAAATAGAAGTGGCAGAACAAAGTTGATCCCAAGTGTCAGATGAATTCATCTATGTCTTGGGGCTCTGGAAGCAAGTCATCATCCATTCTCTGATTTGACAGCATCTAGAACATTCTGTCTTCACTAGTAGGGTGTGTGAGGCTAGGGATGAGTTTATCAACCAAAGGTTGTCCCAATTCAACACCAACACAAGTCCTCAATTTGGAGTGTGGTGAAGGGAGACTCTTTTTGGAGCAGTTTGATTGTGATATAGTATGGCAGTGCAGTGGGACTTGGCTGTGAGACAAGTCAATTTTGGTACAGAACAGCCATGAAGACAGCCCAGCCAGCTCAGCCAGATGAGGTGGCTATGTTCAAGCTTTGTGTTCAGCCCCAGTGTGGAAATTGGTCTCCATCAGAAACTGAAAGTGTGCTCCATCAAAACAAGGGAGGCTGCCCTATATAGAAGTTCCCAACCCTGGTCCATGATTGGTCCATGATTGGTTCATTTATGTAAATGAGACTCCAAATCCTTACAGTTTGATTGGTCCAAAAGGCACTATCCTGATTGCTTGGAATGTAGCCACTCAGATTGATTGGTAAAAATGCAAATGAGGTTATAGCTGCACAGCTCTAATTGGGGGGGTGGGGGGGCACGTCTTCAATTTATTGGTGGAATTTCAATCCTAGGAGCTCTCTTAGAAGGTCAGCTCAAACAGTGGCAGAAGCATAGTTCGGGAAGCTGGCAGACCAGTTTGTGACTTTTTCTGGATATGCAGCATTCATGAGGGACATCTGTAAACAATGGTTACTCAATCAGGTTATGATTTGGGGCCCAATTAATTACAAGGAGTCCTTCTTGGCAGGTATATTTTTCTTGGAGTCAAGAATTGTTAAGAAAAATATTTAGAGCATGTGTTCAAAGGTCCTATCTTGTTTAATCCTAACAATCCCATTTGTGTCAGGATGGTCAAATCTAGTAGCTAAATGTAGAGTGTGCCTAAATTTTTGTTTCAGATAGACAAGAAATACTTTTTTTTTGTATAAGTATGTCGCAAATATTGCATGTGATACTCTTATAGTAAACACTTTGTTGTTTATCTGAAATTCAAATTTAACTGGACAACTCTATTATCCCCATTTGTGGCTTAGAACACTGGAGTTATGTTTTAAATTTATTTTTATTTTTTTATTTTGAAAGTACGTGTGTTAAAGCTGGGGACAATGAAACAAGGAAGGGTTTCGGGTAGAAGAGGCAACAGGGGAGAGCCTGGCAGGCCTTGGAGACACAGGTTCATGGGGTTAGTCCGGTTGCCACTGCCCTGGTTGCAAGTCTCATGGTATATTTTAGAGTTTAGGAGGTGCCTGCTTGCGGGAGAAGAAATGGGGGAGGGAAAAGGCACCAGCATGTGGAGCACCGGAGTTCTGAATGTCAAAGCCACTTGTTCTTAGCTTGGTCAGTAATGATTTGAATCTGGAGGTCTCAGATGTTAATAGTCAGGGCTGTGTGTGCAAAATGTCTTTTGACAATTGTGTGGAGTATGGTCTGAGGAGGAAAAGAGGACAGATTGTGGTGACTTTAGAATATGGTCACCAATTCTCTGACATGCTCCTCTCAAGAGGTGGAATCTATACTTACCTAACAGGGGAGATACCATGATCACAAAGGTGGTTTTCCTAGGGTGAGGTTTATCCATTGTACCCCAGATGTACTGACCCCTGCAATTTCCCCAAACATGGGAAACTCAACTGCATAATTTGTGGTAGTGGGGGACTGCATTTGTGTTCTCCCCTCATAAATATATATATATTTATTTATTTATTTTAAAGAAAAACCTGGCTGGTGGCACAGTGGATAAGGATAAGGAGCTGGCCTGCAAACCCAAAGGTCGATGGTTCAATTCCCTAGTCAGGGCACATTACCAGGTTGCAAGCCAGGTCTCCAGCCAGGTCTATAGCTGGAGGCAGGTGAAAGGCAACCACACATTGATGTTTCTCTTCCTCTCTGCCTCTCTCCCTTCTCCTCTCTCTAAAAATAGTAAAATCTTAAAAAACAACAACAACAACAAAAACCAGGTGGGGTCTGCATCCCTTCTCCTTGAATCTCAGTGGGCTCGTGCCTACTTTGACAGACCAATCAACTGCAGCAAAAGTGGCATGGTTGTAACCTCCAAGGCTGCTTGGAAATGGCCTTGATCCTAGTACCCTCATGTTAGAGCCTGTGCTGCCATGCTAAGAGGAAGTCTTGGTGATGGATGTGGGGACATCTGTGGGCATTCAGTCCCACTGAGCCTGGCCTTGAACTTGCCCCAGCTCACCCACCTAACTTCAATGCTTTCAGATGACCCTGGGCCTCACAGTTCAATCACCTAGATGTGGTAAAGAGGGGACAAGCCATCTGATTCCTGACCCACAGAAGCTGAGCATAGAGTGGCAATAGTTCTACAGAAGTGGTAGTGTGAGGATAGGGAAGAGGTCAAGGGAGAGTAGAAAGGCTGAACCAAGTTTGAGGGTGGCAGTGAGTATTAGCATAACTCTAGGACAGAGGTTGACAGTTTTCTGTAAAAGGTCAGACTAAGTATTTTTGACTTTTTGGGCCACTTTGGATTGCAATTACTACTGATGCTGCAGCTCATCAACAGCTGGACACAGGTTAAGAAATGGGGATGGCTAGAAGTGCCTTCTGGTTTGCTGATGATACCAGGGCCTCCTAGTGCAGGCCAGTAAGGAGGTCCTGGGCCCCAAGAAGCTCCTCTTTCACTATTCTGGAGGCTGCCATCGACTTGCTGGGCTCACAGGAAAAGAGGAAACAGCTCTGGCGAGCAGTTCACACTGTGGGTTACACCTGCCCCCTCTACTCTCAAGGTTCAGATTCTCAGCTTCCACCTCAGGAAATGCCTCTGAAAGATGAAGTGAGGGGAAGTTGCACATCCCCAGGTCTTAGTGGCAAGAAGTCCCTGCAAGTTAAGAACACAGGCTGAGCCCTGGCTGGTGGCTCAGTAGATAGGGTGCCAGCCTATGAACCTAAAGGTTGCTGGTTTGGTCCCCAGTCAGGGAACATAACCAGGTTGCAAGCCAGGTCTTCTGCCATGTCTATAGCTGGAGGCAGGTGAAAGGCAACCACACAGTGATGTTTCTATCCTTTTCTTCCTCCCTCCCTGCCCTCTCCTCTAAAAATAATTAATAAAATCTTTAAAAAATAACAAAAACCACAGGCTGTTGGCCTGGCTTTGTTCCTGGCAGTGGTCACACTGGGATGCACACATGAGGGTCCAAGAACACTTGCTGGACGCTCAGGGCTGAGTCACCTGTAATGGACAGTAAGGCTCAGAGATGCCTGGAACAAGGCCCAGGGAGGATGGCAGCAGGTATGATTGCCACAGGACAGACTGAGCTCAAATCCAGTTGAGAACTGTGGTGAACAGGTGTATCCTGTTGAGAGCAGCCCCTCACTGGCCCTGTGCTGCCCCCCAAGTCAGGTTTAATGAAAAGCCAGAAATTAAGACGATTGGGTAAAACCTTCCACATTTTAATGTAGGAAAATCATTCATGTTAAAAAAAAAATTGTGGGCCAACTGTGAAAGCAGTAATTGTGGCACCCAGGCTGTGGTACATTCGTGGAGCAGGAAGCAGACAAGGCGCGCAGGCTCTGCAGGGTCTGGTTGGGTTGTGGGGTGCATCTGTCCCCCACCTGCATTGGGGTCATACAGGCTCCAGCCTCAGTGACCAGTCAGGCCAGGGCTTACTCAGACCTTTGTCCTGGTGATGCTACACAACCCTGAATCCAGCTTGCTCCATCCAGGCTTTTCAGTTATGCAGAAATAGTTACCTAGGTGACACAGGGTATAGCATCTGCAGAGAGCAGGGTGGAGCCACCTGAGGGCTGCTGGTCCTTGCCAGCCTAGGGCTCAGGACCTTGGGCCCACAACCTCAGCCTCCAGAGTACACATCTGGCCACTAGGCCTGCCTTCTGCACTCCTGTAGTCCTTGGGGAGGCCAAGGAGAGGTTGGTTCTCTGGCTTCTTGTAAAGTCATTTTATTTAGATTCCAAACAAACCAAAGCAGAGAGAAGAGGTGGCCACAAATTAGTCCATCCACTCATGAGCTGGAACCCCAAGTCTCTGGCTCCAGCCAGTGGGGCAGCTGACAGGCCGGGGTCTGGGCCTCACAGGCCACCTTTGCCCCCAGGCCTGCCTGCCAGGTGCCCAGCACTAGTGGGGCCCTGGGGACATAATGCAATGGCCCCTCCTCTCTGAAGCAGAGGAAAACCCAGAATAAACACGGTAAGGAAAGTGAGACCAAGGAGACAACGCAAGAGGTAGTCTCGGCATCAGGAGGTGCCCGAGAGCCCACACAGTCTGGGCCTGGTGAGGTAAAATCTGTAAGTTTATTCGGCGGAGGGCATGGTGTCAGGACTCCTCAGTGCCGGAGTCATCTTCGTCATCCCCAAAGCAGCTGTCAGCTTCAGCCTCGGCCTCAGCATCCTCATAATAGTAATCGTAGAAGAGGTCCGAGCCCTCGTCGGGCGCTGGGGCCTTGGTTTTCACGCAGTACTCAGCCAGCGTGGTGGGCACCTTCACGCCGTCCCGCTCTGCATCCACCTTGGTCCCCAGGACCTGCTTCCTGCAGGAGAGACAAGCAGGGGGTCAGGCCAGTTATGGTCTTGTCTGGATCCACAGCCAGGTGCCTTCGGAGAGAAGGAGGTGACCTAGCTCTATGCACTAGCTCTAGGGCACTCATGCTCTATGCCAGGGGAGGGGCCGACCGAGGCCAAGCCAGGACTAAGGATCCTGGGAAGATTGTTACACTAGGCCGAAGCACTGCCACCAAACTGCATGGTTATGGTTAATCCACCTGAGAAAATGTCAAGGGGGGTTAGTTCTCCAGAATGACGGGATTGGAGGAGTGCGAGGCAGGCAGAGGGGAGAAAGTGGACAGTGGGGACAGCACCCTGGGAGAGAGGGAAGGGATACAACGGGCTCACGCAGGAAGGTACGAACTCAGCACTGCACTGTTCACAAGGCAGCAGGGGAGGTTAGGGAAATACTTCTATTGACTGTCAAAGGGAGAACAAATTGGGTGACAGAGGCTGGTGACATCCCACAGGGCATACATCTGGCCATCAGATGACTTGGACCCACCACCAAGTATGGTTGAAATTGGAAGTTCCCAGGATAAACCTGCAGATGCTAGAACTGCTTAAACCCACCAGGGACTCTGCCTTGTCATTCTGACAGAATGTGTGGGACGTAGATAAGGATGAGCAAACAGGCCAACAGCAGCCATCTCAGCTCCCCACGTGGCACACATGAGCTGGCCCACAGGGAGTCTGGAGGGATAAAAATAGCCTGGACTTTATTTTAGCACCACTTGGAAAGTGGTGGGGAAGAACTGGCAGCAAATCAGGCCACGTGGGCAGGATACTCTGGTGGTGCCACCCAGCACTCAACTTGTGACACTGAGGGTTGTGCGCAAGTATTGAAAGGGGGTGGCAGAGGAGGAGATGTTTGCCAAGCACCTCCTAGGATGGCAGGTAGGGGACAAGCATCAAGACATCATCACAGCTCTTCATCAGCTCCGCAAACAGAAAACTGACTGCCCAGTATTAGAGGAGCAGTCCTGGGACAATTGGGGGACATAGCAAAGTGTGCACCCTGTACGCTCATAGGTCCCTTTAGGGGCTATGTATCAAACTTGTTTAGAAAATTCTTAGGTAAAACACCACTGAACAAGCACAAAAACACGCCAGATCTATGTATGTAAGGAGGCCTGCTCAAATTAGTCAGGGAAGAGTAAGCGGAAGAGAAAGGGTACTAGAAAACAGGCAGACGACTGGACGCTGCAAGGTCACCAATATCCTAAATGAAATGCTGCACCTGTGTCCATGTGTGCATGTACATTTGTTCATACATGCATACACATGTGTGAAAGACAGGGGGCTAGTCAAATGTAAGATGAGGTGAAATGGAAGACCAAAGATCTTTTAGGGTTAGGGAGGGTTGGTTTATTTTTTATTTTTATTTTTTTTAAATTTTATTGTTGTTGTATTACATCCATCCCCTTTTTGCTCCCCTCTGTCCCCCTCCCCAGGGTTGGTTTCTTTGGAAGCATGTAGACAACCTCCAAGATCAGGTACTAGGAAGCTACAAAAGCCTGTTTCTACAAGAGGCAGTAGATGGGTAGGAAGGAAGTTTTGGGTGATGGCGCAGGATCTGCACCTCAGCAAGGAGACAGTCATGTTAACTGTCAAAAGTCACCAAACTGAGCCCAAAAAGGATGAGCTTTACTGTATGTTAATACCTCAACAAACCTGACTAAAAAGCTGGTTACAAAGTGGCATTATGTAGTATGGTCCTTTTTTGGATGTTTGGAAAAATACACCCAAATATTAACTGTTAGTTATTAGGACCACGGGGTTTTGTCTCTATTCTTACATAAGTGTTTTTGGCTTCTTGTTATTTTTGTTTCCTTAGCTTTTAACACGAACTACACCTGTGTAAAGGGTCAGCAGTGAGCTCTGACCCATGTATGCCTTGTGAAAGCACCCCACAAATGAGCTCACTCACAAATGTACCCATCACCTCCAGAGGCCCTTGTGCCTCTCTGATTCCACATCCCGGAAGGCCACAGATGCACTTCTTAGGACTCCTGCGCAGAAGGCATGCCCATCAGAATTCATGATCATCTGGCTTCCTTCAGGAAATTGAATGCCTAGAGATGCGTCCACATACCTGGTGGACAGGCCAGGACTTGCTCACCCTTCACCTAGGATGTACTTTTGGGTTGTTTGTTTTTGGTGAACTGGTGCTGTTTTGAGTAGTTGCATGGATGCTGGTGAGGATATATATCTCTTGGACAAGTACTTAGGTTTGGAACAGCTGGGCTGCCAGGCAGGGTGTGTCTAACTTCTTATTTACTTATCTAACTTAAAGATAAATTACAAACTGAAAAGGTATCTGGGGAAAAAAAACTAATAAAAGGCTATTTGTCATGAAACAAGTCAGTAAATCCCATGACAAAAAGTAACAATGGACAATGGACACAGCAGCTCACAGAATTCGATCAACAGAACAAGGCAGAGAGAACAGATCACACAGCCTGGAGAGCAAGCACATGGCTTGCACATCCAGGGCATTAGACAGGGTTCTGTCCCTAATTTGGCACCTACACTGCTGAGAATCCACTCTGTTAAGTCTGTAGGATGTTCACCTGCTCATCTGTAATAGGCGAGGCTAGTTCTGGCAAATCCTTGTAACCAGGAAAAAAATAAGTCTTTGAAAAGAAGGGTGTTTTCTAAATATGCTGATACCATATTGTTTTTTCTGTCCTCAATGATCCAAGCTCCAAAATTACAAACTTAAGAGATGTTTACAGCAGTGGGTTATTAAGTGGGAAAGGTAAAACATGACACAAAGCAGTCTCAGTAACAAGAAAAATGACCACATGAGAAACTGATGAGGGCTCTCTTCATGAAGATGGTGCCCAAAGCGAAGAAGGAAGCCCCTGCCCCTCCCAAAGCTGAAGCCAAGGCAAAGGCTTTGAAGGCAAAGGAAGCAGTGCTAAAAGGCGTCCACAGCCACATACACATACACAAACACACATGAAAAAGAAGATCCACACGTCACCCACCCTCCGGAGGCCTAAGACACTGCAGCTCCGGAGGCAGCCTACGTACCCTAGGAACAACGCCCCGGAGAAACAAGCTTGACCACTATGCTGTCCTCATGTTCCCCCTGACCACCAAGTCAGCCATGAAGAAGATAGAGGACAACAACACACTTGTGTTCATGTGGATGTCAAGGCCAACAAGCACCAGGCTCTATGACACTGATGTGGCCAAGGTCAACACCTTGACCAGGTCTGATGAAGAGAAGGTATCTATGTTCAACTGGCTACAAACTATGATACTCTGGATGTTGCCAACAAAATTGGGATCATCAAAACTGAGTTCAGCTGGCTAATTCTAAATATAAAAATTTCATACTGTTTAAAAAAAAAAAAAAAAAGAGGAACAGAAGCAGGCAGTGGAAGGACACATGCATGCCCAGACACAGGTCATGAGCACCTGAAAGCAGACAGGCACACCGCACCATTTGCCGGAGACACTTCCACAGGCCAAATATGACAGGAGAACCCTCATTCTCAGATGTGCTACCTTGGGAGGGAGGCAAGCAAGGGGCAAAGGAAGATGAGGAGGCCTTCTGGAGCTTGCTGCTGGGACACTGGAGTGCCTATTTCTGTGACACACAACTGTGCTCCTGTATGTGAGGCGCCCACACCCCAACATGCACACGCACACGCACACCCAAGCCAGTACACATGCACGTGATATGTCTACGGATTACGTCAATCGCACAGACTTTGGACTTGTATGACAAACACTTCAAAATGCAAAAAGAAAGAAAAACACCCAATTTTCTTCAAATTAAAATAAAGAAAAGAAAAGAAAAAGGTGAAGAGACCAGGATGAAAGGACTAAGGGGTTGGGCTTAAATCTGGCGGGATCTTTCCCATTGCCCAGTGGTCTAGGCTTCCCCATTCATGGCTCCTGCCCCTTGGGTAGGTATAAAAAGCCAGGCTGATTTGGAAGCCCTTCCTTACCGGATGATGTCTGTGTACTCCCGGTCCTTGCCTTTACTCTCTTTCCACTTCCTGTACATCACAGAGGCATCCACATTGGCTGGGGAGAAGGTGTTGGGTTCGTTGAGGAGGGAGATGACGCTCAGAAGGATGGTCCTGGGGGAGGGAGCGTAGTCTCAGCAGGTGGAGGGCATAGCGGGTGTTCACTGGCTGCAACACCGACCCTGGAAGCTGGGTCTGATGTTGCGGCAGGAACCACAGACCAAAGTCCCAGCTTTGCGGCCTTTTAGGCCTGAAAGTCAATGTGGGAGCTTTGGGACACACCCTGAAGCCAGTATCTACCCAGAGACCCCCTAGCATCCCCCCACCCCAAGAACAACACTTGTCTGGACTTCTTGCTGGGTCTATCCTGCCTACTGGCCTCCTCCTGCTCTTTGCCACATGTCCATCTCCCTGGACATGTATGGGCAGCGAAGCCCAGGACCACCCTCCTTCCACCTGAAACATACCTATTCCATGCCCTAGTACCCTGCCTGGTAAGTGGGTTTCTCTGTGCTACCATCTCTTACTATGGTCTGCGTTGGACTGAGGATATACAAGAAAGGAGGCAGGGCACCAGGCTCAAGGACTTGGCTGTAGGAGGGCTGGTCCAGTCAGAGGAGTTCACCCCTGAGGATGGAGGTGGCTAAACTCAGTATGGGTTGAGGAAGGAGGGAAGATCTCAGGGGAAGGCAGGGGGGAGACTTTGTAGGCAGGAAGATATGGACACAGGATAACCACTGGATGGGGCACTGGGTAAGAGGAAATGAAGGGAGAGGCCCACAGAGATGTCCCAGGACTCCCTGAGGCCTCGGCACCCTGTCAGAAAACTAGTTTCAACAGACGCCACAGTAATGCAAGGAGCTGTGGCCCCAAGGACAATACAGGTATGTCTTCCCATGTCTGTGTTGCCAGGGTGTAAGGAGGTCAGGAATGTCAGGGGGCAGATTCTGCCCACAAACACACAAGGACTAGCCTACCTGACATTCTGGGTGGGGTTCCATCGCTCTGAGGGCAGCTCACCACTCTGTGGGTCGTCGACTGGGGGGTGAAGAATGGAGATGCACACGTCACCTGTCTGTGCAGGGACAGGAAGAAAAGGGGTAAATGCCCATAACAGCAAGTCAGGCCAAACAATGCCTCTCTTCTGCCCACCCCCATTACAGAGAGGCCAGAGGGGTAGGTTGGGAGGGGCAGGCTCACCTCGTAGATATTGGGGTGCCACATCTTGGTCAGGAACCGAAAGGCTGGTGGAGAGTAAGGATAGTCGATGGGGAACTTGAGGCGTGCCTGGGGGTGGGCAGAGAGTGGGAGGACTCAACCGGGGCCAGTCCTGTTATCCCCTCAGTGCCATGCATGGGTTTAGACTGGAGAGTACTGGTTACCACTTACGGACTCCGCCCATAAGCACACAAGGACTTCAGCCTGGGATGGACACCACTTACTATAGGAGGGCTGCCCAGCCGAGAGGTGCACCAGGAAGCCTACCCACACCCCTCATATGCCAGGAGCCAGGTGCTCTACAGGCTGCCTTGGGCATTTCTGGGGTAACCGAGCTGATCCTGATCCATGCCCTGCTACTGGGGAGTATGGGCACCCAGGTCTGGGCCCCAGGCCTGTAGGAGGATCAAGAAGCTGGGCCCCAGGGTTTGCTGGGTTCACAGCAGCAAATAGCTCCATAGACCGGCAGGCGCCTGGAGCCTTGGCTCTAAGGGCTATGTGCCTAAAGCACAGAGCTGGACTCCCTGCCTCAGTTCCCAGGTTGTAGGGAGTATTAAAATAGATATGTGTTCACTTGGCAATTCTTTCCAACACCTCTGAGGCCTGGGCCCTGTGGAGGGAAATGAGTCAGTGCTGGGTGAACACACACTCTGCCTGCAGTGTCTCTCTCGGGGGACCAGAAAGGCAGACAAGGAAGGTCACAAGGTAGACAGGGGAGGGTCACCTGACTAGGTGACAGACCTACAGTCCCCGTAGGTAAGGAAGCTTCATTTGCTTGCTTAAGCCCCAAGTCACAGGCTTCGGACATTTGGCCCAGGATCCTGGCAGTGCCTCAGGCTCTCAGGGGCATGCAGTAGGCTGAGGGCCAGAGCAGGGAACCTTTGCAGGGTAGTACCCACTCAGGGCATTTGGGTCAAGTCTTTGTTCTCAGGTGAACAATAAGGCCACTGGCCATGGCCTCAGAACAAGCCTGGAACCTGGATCTCATCACCAGTGCTGGGCTTCTAAGTGACAACCAGGAGAATGGCTGAGGTGCCCCTCCCTCCAAGCCCCCTCCAAGCCCCATCTTGTCTCTTGTTTACCTCTGAGTAAACCAAAGCTTTAAGAAAAACACCTTGCCCAAGTGCACACAGTAAGTGAACTATGAAGAGGACTCCACAACCTGTTTCTCTGGAACGCTTTGGGCACACTGCACTGCCTAGGAGCCTGTCCTGGGTCCAGTGCTCCTTTGCAGCTCATAAAGAGAATTAGAAGGGTTGTGTTGAAAGCGTGCAGTAAGTGGCTGGGAAGTGATGGTGGCCCACGGGGCACTTCCCACCCTGAATTTCCACATCCTTGGAAGTTTTTTCCCCCACTCCCCACCTGGCCACACGGACATTCCTCCCCCATCCTACCCTCTGCATCAAGTATTCTGACCTTTCCCTCCCCTCACCAGCAGACCAGGCTGCTCCCTCATGGACAACTGGGCAGGTGAGGCCAAAACATTAGTCAAAAGTGCAAACGGAGATATCTGTCTGGGCAGCACTGCCCCCACCCCACCCTCCCCCGCAGCCCGGCCTAGCTGTGGTTTCTGCTCCCCACCCAGGCAACACCTGGCAGGTCCCAGTCAGGATCTTGGCAGGTTTGATGGGGTGTGTTCCTATGCTGAAGGCTCATTTCTCACCTCCCCCACAGGGAGACCCCTTGCCTCATCCCTCTGGCTCAAAAAGCCAAGTCCTGCAACCTTAAAGAGGTCTTTCCAAGGCCATGGTCTGAACTGAGATCATGAGGTTAAGAAAGCTGCCTGGTTTTTGGCCTGAGTTCTTTGTCACACCAGCCCCAGAGAAAGCACTAACCTTCCTTTCCTGACCCTAACAACAACAAAAGGGAACTGCCTCAAAGCAAACCATCACAGAGGACAGAAGAAATGGCCTAGAGTGTCAGATTCTGGCCATCTGCTCCATGGAACCTGAGAAAGGCCAGTTGGGGTGAAAGAAGAGCCTGAGCTTCTGATTCTGAGGCCCGGGTCCAGGCGCTGGTATGAGCTAGAAGCCTGGGGTCCAGAGGGTGCCTCTGCAGTGTGGCTCTCAGAGACAGGATAAATGATGGGAGTGACAGCCCCACTTCAACCTTCCCGAGAGAACAGAGAACAGGTTACGTAAAGCTCTGTACAAAGCTGAGAGGGCTTGGCCGCTGCTATCGGCAAGGGTGGCTGCTTTCCAAGCCGGTCCGGGCTGCCAAGGCCCCATCCAGGCCTTTGTTAGAATCTGAGCAACTGGCAGAGCCAGACCCCCCGCCCCCACCCCGCTGGCTCCCTCCCTTCCCCCCAGGCCAATGCTCCCCGACAATAGGTGTTTGCTGGTTCTGGGGAGGCCTCTTTGTCTCCTCCAGGGAAGGCAGCTGAAGGCTGGGTCAGCTGGGGCGGGGCAGAGGGCGGAGGCACCGGGGGTTGAGCCCTTCCAGGACCGAGACAAGCAAGAACCTATACCCCAACAAAACAGGGAGTGTCCTGGATCTCTCCTCTGAAGGGCCTGAATCTGCCTTAAAGGAACCTGGGGGGGGGGGGGTTCCCGGGGACTCCTAGAGACCGAAACGGGGTGACTGACGGAGCCCCGGAGTGACAGCGGTGGGCCAGGCAGAGATGTGTCACGGCGTCCTAACTGGGCTGCAGGCTCACCTTAAAGTAACCGCCCTCGTAGTAGGTGTTGGGGGGCCCGAAAATGGCTACCTCCCAGTTGTACAGGTCGCCCTCGTCCACCAGGGTCACCCGGAAGCCCTCCACCGGTTCCTCCTGCAGCCCCTTGAGCTCGAGCAACAGCGCCTTCTGCGAGCTGGGAACCAGCGGCCGGGCCATGGCGGCGGCGGCGGCGGCGGCGGCGGAGGTGCCCGGGATCGGGGGCGCGCTGGATCTCGAGGCCGCCGCAGGAGCGCGGGATGGGCCGGGCCGCGCGCCGGCCGGAGGGGCGCCGCCGGGGCCGCCGCCGCCTTCCTCCTCTACGCCGCCGCCGCCGCCGCCTCCCGGACTCCCCGAGCGCTCCACTCGCTCTAGCGCCGCCGCCCGACCGCCGCTCCCCTCCGCCCGGTCCGCGCGCCCCGCCCCGCGCTGCGCCTGCGCGCTGCTGCCGGGCCCCGACCGCGCCTGCGCGCCGCGGCCAGGCCCCCGGCGACACCGGCGTGCTCACCCGCGGGACACGTCGGGAAGTGGAGTTCCCCCCTCCCTCGGGGCGCCGGGCGCGCGCCGAGCGCGACAGCCGGGAGGGAGGGGGCCCAACGCCCGGGCGCCTTGGTGCTTCCGACCCCTTGGGAGGCCGTCGCAGCGCCCCCCTCAGACGAGCACCCCGGACGCCTGTGCTCGGGGAGGCGGGCAGGACTGGGCTGCGCCGCCGCGACGGACCGCGAGGCTTTTAGGGTCTTTTTTGTGACGTCCCTGGCGCGGGGCGGGGCCGGCGCGGGGAATTAGGAACCGGGTCGCGGCAGGGCTGGGCGGGGTCCCTGCGGGGCGCAGGGTACGGGTCGCGACCCGCCCAGATCTTGTTGCCTCATCAGGGAGAGAGACTGATGGGTTCCTTGCCTGGGTCGCTGAGGGCGACCAGAAAGAGCACCCGGCCAATGTTGAGGCGGGAGGGCAGCCGAGAGCCCTCGCGGGAGCCCGTGCCTGTTACCCCCCAGCGGGGCTGAGGGTCGGGCCCAGCTCCGTGCAGTTGCGAAGGCCCCACGGAGGCGGTGGGTGCGCGAGGGAGGTGAGGGGCCCGAGCAGAGCTTTGGTCACCGCTGGAATACACAAGCTGGAATTAGAAAAGAAGTGCGTTCACCGTTCAGCACTCATTCAGCATCTTGCCTGAGTCTCCAGCCTGACCCCTGACCCCGGCTGGACCCTAGTATTAGGCTGACCTTTGACCCCACCCAAGTTCTGACCCAGGGCTTCACCCTGCCTGCCCGAGCGCTGACCTAGTTGAGTCCCCAGGGCCAGAGCCCACACACCACGTGCCCTGCAGGACACTTGGTCAGGACCGTGAGGCGTGGTGACCGGCCTCCATCCCTCCGCCTCCACAGGGCGACAGCTCTCTGAGGGTGACCTGTTGCGGCCACCACCTGCAACACCGGGCTGGACTGAAGTGACTCCCTCCAGGAGATGCCTCAGCACTTGGCCCCTTGCCTTGCCCAACTGACAGCGAAACCTATGCGGGGGAAGGAAAATAAAACGTCAACAGTGGGGAGGGACGGAGCAGTTGGAGCCCTGGCAGCAGCAGCCCAAACAGCTGCCCAGGGCTCGGCCTCGGCTTTCTCAACCATAAAGCTCTGGGCTGCACCTCTCAGGCCCTCTGCCCTGCACCCTAGGGACCTGGAGCAGGCCCCCTCCCCTGTCAAGTGGCCGTTACTTTTCCGGAGCGGTTGAGGTGTTCTGATCTTCATTTGCAAAAAAACCCCAATGTCATAGCACTGGCATGTGGCAGCTCATGAATGAATCACTATTTTTCTAGATAAGTTTCCCAAACTGTCTATGTACATCCCACATCCCTCGCGAGTACTGGAAACATGAAGGCAGGCACTGCGTTTTTGCTCCCCTCTCTCCCTGAGATGGTCCCACATGAGGTCTCGTCCCTCAGGAAAGCCTGCTCCGTAAGCTCTGAGACCTCGAAGGGGGATGTCTAGGGTTTCAGCCTGCCTGTGTTCTGGCCACAGCACCTGATTGTCCTGCAGGGTTCCTCCATCTGCCAAATGAGGGTAGTGACTTACCCTATAGAGCCATGGGGAGAATCAGATAGGATGTTACAGGCCTTTAACATGTTGGCTGTTTCCATCATCACTGTCACTATCTGCCTTTGACCTCTTCATCTGAGAGCTGGTGAAGGGCCAGGGAGGAACTGCTTGGGTGGGGTATGTGTAGAGAGCAGGGCTGGGAACCAGGCCTACAGCCTTGGGGCAAACAGCCCATTGCCCTCCATTCCCGTAAAGCTGGTGCATCCAGCTGTGCCCTGGCATTTCCAGGTGGCAAATCTGGCCTCTGGGCACTGGCAGGTCCACTGGGGTTGGCTGGCATGTATCAGAGCACAGATGCATTTCTAAAGCACAGGGCTGGGGAGTGGGGAGTGCACACAACATCAGGTCTGCCTCAGGCACATTTTATTACTGCTGAGAGAGGCCTTTCTACATGTATGTGGGGGAATGTCCACTTTCAGGGGCCCTTGGACTCCCTGCTGAAGGGGGCTGGAGCATCATTCCAGATCTGAATCTGGGCAAGGGTTCCCCACACCACCCACTGCATGCAGTAACACCAGTCCTGATCCCAGACCCACGTTCTGCCCAGGACAGGTGAGTCAGGCCTTGAAGTGTCCCTAGCTATCTGGGTAGAAGAGACAGGTGAGTAGGGGTGGAGGGAGAGGGAGGACTCAGCCCACTGGCTTGACCTTGGCAATGAAGAGGGCAGCAGCCTTCTCCAGGAACTCCTCCCGTGTCATAGGGGAACTAGGCCGCCGCGCCACCAGGGCACGGTCCATGGCCAGCGCCAGGTTGTCAGGCCCCAGGAGTGAGCCGGCTTCCAGATAGTGTGTGGACACAGTGGCACTGTTGCTGGCTTGCAGGGCCCCCTCCAGGGTGTCCAGCACAGCCTGGCCCATGCGGCGGTCAGCAACAGCCAGGGTGGGGTCCTCCAGCAGCTGGTAGAGGGCACTGGCCCGTGCCACAAACTCTAGCAGCACAAAGCAGGTGAGCATGCCGGTGCGGAAGACATCCAGGGGCACGGCCTCATGGTCCCGGCACTGGATCTTGCGCAGCAGGGGTGCCACGACTTCCTCTGGGGCCTCCCCATCCCGGCAGATGCGCTTGAGCAGCTCACTGTAGGTACGCCCGTCCAGCCCCGGCTTCTTCTTACGCCCACTGGCGCTCAGGCACTCATAGGCCACACCGACATTGTTGTTGAAGGCTGTCCTGCAGGTGGATAAGGATGTTGGCCTGGTTCAGCAGAGCCCTTGGGTCCCTATGCTTACCTGCTTAGCCCCAGTCTCCTGCCCACTAGCTCTTCTTCCAACATGCCAGGCTGGGTCCAGCTTCAGGGCCTCTGCATGGGCTTTGGTCTCACCATGGAATGCCCTTCCCCCAACTCTCTCCATGGCTCCCCAAGTCCCCTTTCTGGTGAGGCCCTCCCCCCTCCAACCCTTTCCTTCTATTTTTCTTTGCAGCAGTTACTGTCAGACTCATTACATGGTGTGCTTATGAGTTTGTCTTTACCATCTGAATGTGCAGTAGGCCACATCAGGGTTTATCTGTCAGTCACTGTACAAACCCAATTTCTGGCTTACAGCAACTGCTCAATAAATAGCTGCTGAATCAACAGACAGACATCTGCCCTGTGTGACCTTCTCACTACCCTCCTGACAATGACATTTGCACTTATCAGGTGATCACTCTTGGCCAAACACTGAGCCTATCCATTTAACATGACTTAACTCATTCCATTCCCCGAGTCCCACTGGCCAAGAGTCAGTAAACTACAGCCATGGGTCAAATCCAGCCCACTGCCTGTTTCTGTAAATAAAGTTTTATTGGCACACAGCTATGTTAATCCACTGACACATTGTTTGTGGCAGCTTCCTTGCTGCAATGGCGGAGTCCAACAGTCACAACAGATACTGGCCTGCGTAGCTGACAGTACTTGCTACGTTTACATAAAAGTCTCTGTCAACCGTGCTCAGCTGTGAGGTGGGAGCTGTGAGGTGAGTATGGTTTCTTGCCCCATGAGGAATCTGAGGTCCTACCATGTGCCTTGGCCATGCTGTGAGCTTCATGAGCAGAGTAGGGGAGCACTGGTTAAGTGTTTGGGGTTTGGGATGCGAGGTGAGCCTGGATGACTAGCTACCTTATCTGGTATCTCACTCTCCTCATAAGATCCATAGCCCAGCACCTGGCCTGTGGCCCAGGGCTAGTGTGGCTGGTGGTTTGTTACTAGTTCTGTAGTCACAATTGGCAAGTGAGGTTCAGGGAAGGCTGATCTTCAGTCAAGGATCCCAGTTTGGAAGGGGTGGACCCTAGGCCTCATATTCATCCTTTCTGGGAGCTCAGCTCCATGGTGAGGGAAGTTTCACATTGCTGCTTCACTCTTATCTCATGTGTGATCTGGGCACATCACTTTACCTTTCTATATAGGTCAGTGTGCAGTGGATGCCCAGTAAATGGTGGCCAGTACACAATGGGAGTCCAATAATGTTGGGCAGCATGCAGTGGATGCACACTAAATGCTGACTAGCACATAGCAGGTGTCCTGGACACTAGACATCTCTGCTGCCCAGTGCAAGGCTTATGGATGGGTATGCTGACTCAGTGAGCTATGTGGGTTAAAGCACCATTACAGAGGAAACTGAGTCCTAATGCAAAACGGCAATAGCCTGGGAGGCCTCTCTCCCAGCTGGGATCCAGTTTGCATCCATCTGGTTATAAACTCCTATCTCCCCAGTTTTTGGGTCTTTTGCAGTGTAAGACCATCCAGAGAAGCACTAAGATGCAGCCTCGTGCTCAAAAACGTTTGTTCCAATGACTGCAACTGTTACCACATAATAACCCTTTGTAGGAGCTTTTATTAACTCCTTTCACAGGAGGAAGAACTGCGTAAAGACCCAGTATAACTGCCTGTGTCAGTTACCCATCACTGCATAACAACTTACCCCAAACTTAGTGGCCTGAAATAGCAATAAGTTATTATGTTGAGGTTTCTGTGTGGCAAGAACTTGGGAGCAGCTTAGCTGGGGATTTCTGGCCTATTCTTTTGTGAGGTTGAGGTCAGGATGCCAGCTGTGGCCATGGCCCTCCAAAAGCTTGATAGTGGAGGCATTTCACATGCTGACTCAGATAGGAGGCCTGGGCCCCTGGCCCTGAGCATCCCTATGGGATGGCTTAAGCACCCCAACACCTGGTGGCTGTTCCCCCAGAGCACGTGCTCCGAGGAAGAAGTCACTCATACTCTGTCACATCCATGACATGTAGTGTTGACACAAGCTGTCCCTGTGGATGTGGGAGATAAGTGCATGAGAGTGCGAATACCAAGAGGTGAGGGTCTCAGAGACATCGTGAAAGCTGGTCTCCACAGTGCTATTCAACTCTCTCCAACCCATGACTGAGCAGCGACCTGCTTCAGCCAATGAAATGTGAATGGGAGCGATGTTCAGGCTGGCCACACCTGATGGAAGTTTTCAGAGCCACAGCACCATTCCCCATGGTCCACTTGCCAATGCCACAATCTGTACATGGTGGCTCTGCCAATGACCACTTTCCCCCCTCAGAAGAGGTCCTATAATACCACTCTCTTCTAGTTCCCCCCTTCACATTCACCTTTGCATGCTTTTTGTGGGGTTTCCAAGTCTGCAGCTACTCAGAGCTGGGGCCTGGGCCTTCACAACCTCCTCAGTGACCTCTTGTCCCAGTCATATATCTCAGTTGCAGATGTGCGTGTCCACTTACCAGCTGCAAGGTTCTCCCAGCTCCCTGACTTCAAAGTCCACAAGTGACTCAGGGAACTTCCCCCAAACCAATGACCTTCCTTTTTTTATCTTAGTAGACAGCCCCATGGACTCACCTGGGACTGCCCTGCACACTCCCTCTTCACCTTAGCCCCAGCAGACTTATCAGCTTGGCCCTCACTGCATGTCCCAAGCCCATATATATCCCACCAACCTGCTCCTCTTCCCAGGTCCCCACCTCAGGGGTGGCCCTAGCCCCTAAGCACTCATTCACTCCCTTGCCTGGCTGTCATCTTGTTCCCTTTCTTTCTGTGGGGAAGATGTGGCTGTTCTTCTTGGATGCCCTCTCACAGCTCAGCACCCTCCCCGGTATTTCTGTGCTTTCCTTCTTGTGCCCTGCACCTGTGACTCTCTTGGGACGTCTGCCCAGAAGCACCCTGAAATCAGGCTGAAATGCTCCCTTGTTTGGCTTCCACTCCTTCCTGGGGTCTCATGGGAGCACCCCCACATACATGCTTGCCTCAGGGCTCTGCTTCTGGGGATACCCCTAGCCAAGCCCCAGCCCACCCACACCCAGTCACTGGCTTCCTCTGGTTGAGATTGCTTCTGTCCAATCCACCTGATGCAGACCGTGCATTCAACACATACTTCTCAACCACCTTCCATGGGCTCACAAGTGTGGGGTAGGGAGGACACATGGGGAGTGGGCCGAGGCCAGTCCCTCCATCCCACCGTGCTTCAGCTGTGAGGAGGCTGTGCACGACTCCAAGCTGCACTTGCACCGGAGGCACCCCTTTCTCTGTGCCTCACGCAGGGCTCTTCCCAAACATCCCTTCTGCACACCGGGAGCCTCCCTCCAGGATAGGGGCCTTGGGTGACTGGATTGCTGTCTCCACAAACCAACCTTATAAATAAAATATTCACTTCCTGGCTGAAAGGACCCGGAAGCCATACTTGTAATGAGCCAGCTAGGAGGAACCAGGCTCGCAGGATTTGCTCTGCAACATTGGCCAAGTCCTCTCTGGGCTCCATGATTTTCAAAAAGTCGTCACAAAAAGACGAAGCCGATAGGAGCTGTGGACGCCGGTATACAGCACGCATGCAACCGTCAGGATAGGCTGGGGACCTCCAGGTCATCACGGTCGGGGACCATCCCGCGCCAGGGAGGGACTGGAGACTACAGTTCCCAGCATGCCACGCACTCAAGCGCCGAGCCCGGGGCGAGGAAACGCGCGGAGCACGCTGGGAATTGCAGTCCGGTCAGGGCCCTACCCGCCCAGGCCCGGCCCAGTCGCGCACCTCTGGGAGTGGTGAGCCAGGCGAAGGTGCCACAGCGCGCGGCCCAGACGCTGCTGCTGCAGCAGGAGCTGGCCCGGGGGCTCCCCGGCGCCGCTGTTTGCAGGCGTACTTAGTCCCATGTTCTCGAAGTAGTGCGCCAGGAAGGAGATGGGCTCCTCCGGCCGTGCCTCCAATACCTTCAGCAGAGCCGCGCGCAGCATCTTTGTCACGCCGACCTGTCGCAGGAAGTCCTCTTCGCTCTCGGCCGTTGCTGCTGCTCGGGACATCGACGGCCGGCCGTTGTCTGTGAAACTGGCGGCGGGGACTATCGACGGCCGCCGCTTCTCCAGTGCTGCCATCTTCGCTGAGGGCAGCGGGACCGGAAACCCTGCCATATTCCACAGTGCGCTGGCGCCTCCTAGCGGTCATCTTGGTTAAGGGCAGAGGAGGCCGGATTTCTCTGGGAGACTTGGGAAAATAACCAGTGCAGGCCACTCTTTCCCTTAAGGTTCTAATTGGTGTTCTCCCCCTAGTTTTCTCTTTATGTACACTGGTTGGCTTTCTTGGCTTAGGCCCCGAACCTGAACTTTGCCAGGCTTCAAAATGGCTACCAAGGTAGGGCTTGGTTTCTGGCATGAAGCTGGATTGCTTGCCATCTTGGTAGTGGGCGAGTTCTTTCTAAAGGTGGTTTTCTAGCAACCAGTCTTGTCGGTTACCCGAGATGCCGTGCTGCGCTGGAGCAGGGGATTGATTCCCCCGGAATTCAAGGACTGAGCGCCGCCCCGTCCCATTATTCACATTTTCATCTTTGATATTTCGGGCTCAGCCTGACCTTCACCCTAACCCAGGCTTGGTCTGAATTCATAGCGCACCTCGAGGGGACCGCCCCCGGCGCTGCAGCCACCCACCGCGCTGCTTTCCTGGGCTCTCACGGACCCTAATGCCTTGTGAGTGTGAATGAGTAGACCACCCCGGGTCCCCAGTTCCCCGTCCTAAGCTATTACCTTTCCTCAGCGCCGGAGAGATCTTTCTCACACTGCATCATCCTCTAGCGCTCTCAGCACTCCCCAGAGCCCACAGGCTCCCTGACACCTACTGATCTTATTTCTAGCCTCTGTTTCCACTCTGTCCCCTCCTTAGCTCCTTTAATAAGCCACCTCTTTTATGTCTTTGCCCACAATGCCGCCCCCCCCCCAATACATTCTCGTTTCTTTGGTGACTCCTTAGTTATTCCTGAAGCTCCAGGGTCCCTGCATCCTGGGAAAGGCAGAACATTTGTATTCCCCCTCCCCAGGCAGAGCGCACGCTACCTCAGCCGGGAGCCATTGGGGCTAGGGTGTCTGGGGAGTCGCCCGGGGCAGAGCAGTCCAAGGTCCTTATACCACAACTGAAGCCACTGACGTCAGACCAGATGGTCTTTATTTTCCAATTGGGGAAGCAGCTTCCCAAGGGTCCAACAGAAGGGAAACCCAGCCAGGTGGGGAGCCTGGATGTGCTGGCCATGAGGGTGAAGGACTCCTGGTCAGCCTTCATGCTGTCCAGAACCCTGCAAACATCCTCCAGTCACAGCTGAGTTGAAGAAAAGGCAGGCCACTTCAGATGCATAGAGGGGCCTGGTGGTCAGCTGGAGAACTGGCAGCGTTTCCACAGGTGATAGGCGAGGACCACCAGGAGAAGCAGCCCCAGCACCAAGCTGCCCATCCACAGAGCTTCAGACGTTTGTGGGGAACCTAGAGAGAGAAGTGTCAGGAGCCTGAACCCTCCTTGCAGATTGTGGGGAGAAGCTCAGTGGAGCTTCAAAATTTACCAAGTTCCCTAAAATTTAACTAAGGTCTTAATGGCTTAGAACAGTGATTTTCAACCTTTTTCACGGCACACACAAACTAATTACTAAAATTCTGCAGCGCACACACACAGAGACAAAAATAGTTTTTGCTTACCTGACAAAAAATTAGCATGATTTTTTAAGTTCACAGCAGATAGCTGTTGTTGTGTTGGCTGTTGTCATTTTTTAAATTTGATTACCTAAGTACCTAAACAGGTGTTGCATGTTCTAAAGATTCTTGTGGTATACTGGTTGAAAATCACTGGCTTAGAATATCTTTTGAAGTGCACAAAAAACAATGGAATATCCAAAGGACTTTGGAGTGAATCTTTTGAAAGGTATGCAGGACCTTATAGTTAGGAAAGTGGCCACTTGCATGCCTGTGCTTGAAATGTAGCTCATTTGGGTGGAGAAGTTCTTGCTGTCAGTGTAAAATACACATTGCAAGAACATGAAATATATCCTTCATATGTTTTTTACAGATTACATGTTGAAATGATGATATTTACGATATATTGGGTTACGTAAGATATATTATCTAAGTTTTTTTTTTCTGAATGTGGCTATTAGAAAACTTGAAATGAACTAAGTGATTATATTCTATTTTTATTTCACAGGCTGTTGTAGTCTGTAAAGTTCAGAGTTTACAAACTGCTATGAAATCTACGTAGTCCCTGAAATTTATAGTCATCGCCATGGCAAGCAGCTGTAACCTCATTGAGTCAAGGAAACCCACTGGACAGTTGGGAAAACTGAGTCTGGGCAGGGGCACCTCCTTCACTAAGTCTTTGTGCAAGGCTTCATCCCTTCTAGCCTCCCCCAGTGCCTCCCCCTAAACTCACACGTTTCTGGGAGTAGGTATAGACTGGCTGTCTGGCCCCCTGGATCCAGGCGACACTGGAACCAGCCCTCGGGGTTGCATCCAGCCCACAGCACGCTCAGCCAAGCCTGGGCTCCGGCTTCCCTCCTCTTATAAGTTGCCAGGTCTCCAGGTGCTTGGGTCCAATGCACAGCTGTTCCAGGGCCACAGGCTGCTTCACACAGCAGCTCCAGACCCCCTGGTGCTGGTGACCGGTGGATCTCAGGGCGGCAAGGCCTGTTGGAGCTGTTCCCAGGTGTGGGGCCAGGACTCCAGGGGCTGCTGGTGGAGTCCTGCTCCAGGATATTCTCCATGGAGGTTGTGATGGGGGGCTCCCTGGAGGTCAGGCTGTGGAGAACTGGAAAAGAGGGCAGCTGTTTTTCTCCCTGCCACCGCAGTCCCCTTTTTTGCCTGTCTACCTGGACCACGGAATTGAACCAGAACTACTCAAGCCCCAACCTGGACCACTTGGGCGAATTGCAATATATCCCAGTGGTTAGGAGTTGAGTTGAATTGGTCTGTTGTGTTCCACCTACACCAGGGAACTTTCGAATTTCCTTGTCTCACTTTTCTCAACTATAAAGGAGGTAAGAGCCCCCACCTAGGCCCATGCATATACCCAGGGCATAGAGTCAGTGAGCACTGGACTTTATTATGATGGGACTGGGAGGTGCAGAGTGGGGAGGATGCACCTGATATAAATTGAGCACCTACTGTGTGCCACGGCCATGTTAAATGTTATCATTTGGCAAGTATTTATTGTGTACCTGCTATGTGCTAGATACCATAATAGTTATTCATTTATTCATAATGTATCTATTCAACATCTACTACGCTCCAGGCATTTTTTTAGCCACTGAAAACACAACCATGAACAGGGCATACTTTCCTATCTTGGTGAAGCCAAGATCAGGGGAAATAGTCAATGGAAAAAAAAAGGTAAAGAGAACATACAGGATGCCAGATGTTGATAAAAAGGTGTCAAGGAATAGTCAACAGGAAAGAAAGCTCCTGTGCGTGGCCACGCGTAAACATGTCCATGTGTGAGGGGTGGGGGGGTCAGCGGAAGCCTCACTGGGAAGGTGACCTGAGGGAGGGGAGTGAGGGAGTCATGGAGAGATGTGGGGGAAGAGCATTCCCAGTAGAGGGCATACATACAAAGACTTTGAGGCTGACTGTGCCTATTGGAAGAACAGTGAGGAGGCCTATGTGCCTGGAGCAGAGCGAATGAGGAAGAGAGAAGGGAGGGAGGAAGTGAGGGCAGGAACATGAGCCAATAGATTGTTGGGGCCTTGGGGCCCCAGGTTTTTATTTGGATGGAGATGAGAGCCCTGGAGCGTTGTAAGCAGAAGAGGGGCGGGCCCTGACTCAGGTGCTCACAAGCGCCCTCCCGTGGCTTCCGTGAAGAGGACAGACTGGTGGGGAGATGGGGAGCTAGGGACCAAGGGGAAGGGCAGAGCTGCTCCGCACGCAGGGTGCCTGGCAAAGGTAAAGTGCTCAGTCAATCTGTTGAACAAACAAATGATTGAAAAGTATCACTCTGGTTGTCACCAGAGGGCAGATAAAAGATGGAATGCGCCCTGGCTGGTAGCACAGCGGTCTGCGAACCCAAGATCGCAGGTTCGATTCCCCAGCCAGGGCACATAACAAGGTTGCAAAATAGGTATGCAGTCGGGTCTGTGGCTGGAGGCGGGTGAAACGCAACCATACATTGATGTCTCTCTCCTCTCTGTCTCTCTCCCTTCCTCTCTTTCTAAAAATGATGGGAAAAAATCTTAAAAAAAAAAAAAAAAAGATGGAATGCAATTTCCCCATCTGCCAGCAGATGGACCCAGCAGGTGAGGGGCAGAACCAGGGTTTCATAGGAGCTGCTGAACACCACTCATCAAGGCTCACAGGAGCTGGGTAGCATGACTTCGCCCACTTCCTGGGGGACACTAAAGTACAGCGCAGTGAGGACCCTGTAGACTCACCTGGAATGGGCTTGCGGTGGCTCCGATTCATGCCAGGGAGACTCATGGTCGCCTGGCAGTGGAGAGTGGGTGGGGCATCTGCCCCCAGGGGAGGCAGCTGCCAGCGCTGTGTCACTCGGAACAGCAGGTCTTCGCCCTCCTGGAGCTCCTCCTCCTCAACCCGGCCCAGGTCCTGCACCCCTTCCAGTTCCTGGTCACCCAGGAGCAGGGACAAGGAGAGGGCATCAGGGTTGGCAGGTGTGACATTGTGGGCAGTGCAGGCCAGTTCCTGGTACCGCCCAGTCACCAGGGCCGCTGGGGAGACAGTCAGCTGATTTGGGAAGGCTGTGTAGAGAGAGTTGGAGGAGGATAGGCTGAGCTGAGAGGATCAAGGAGGGTGCACGCAGGTGGGGCCAAGCAGGGAATGGGGACTGCTTGTCCACAGATATTGGAGAGACCCAGAGGTGGCGCTTAGCGGTGCCACCCTGCATAGCTAGAATATAAGGTGCTGGAGAGGGGTTCAGTGCAGAAGCGGCAGGGGTGTCAGGTATGGGAGTTTTGGGGGTGGATTGGGGACAGGGGAGACGGCTGGGAGGCCTGGATGGGGGAAATGTTGAGAATGGATTGCAAATCGACTCAGGAGCTGCCAAGCAGGCTTTGGGCTGGGGTAGGGTGGGCAATCCGGGAGGACTCCCGGGCGGAGGTGGCATAGGGACAGAACTAAAGCAAGGCCGCTAGGTGGGTCCGGCTTGTGCAAAGGCGAGGAGAGAGGGGGGGAGGGCTCACCGAAAACCAGAAGTTGCACGGTATGCTGGAAGGTGAGGGTCCCGCAGGAACCCACACACACACGGGTCCCGGCAACGGACAGCGAGGCGTTGAGCACGGATAGGACGCTGCTGCCTGCGCTCGACTGCACTGCACCCAGGCTGGTGTCCAGGCCCCGCCACTGCACGAAGGGGGCTCTTGAAGCGCAGGCCAGGCGGCAGGTGAGCTGACGCGATTCCCCCAGGGCCACAGCCACCACTGACTGGTTGGGCTCCACCTCCAGGGACCCACCTGCGGACAGACCTGCTCTTAGCCCCGCCCCTTTCCCCGTCCCGAGGCCCAGCCTCGGACCCGTGCCTTGAGCTCCCTCTCCGTCACAGCCCCAGACCTCTCAGCCCTGTCTCCTCCAAGGCAGTGGTTCTCTGTAAGATCCCCCATCACCCTCGTGAACTTCCCCCACCTCCCCTCGACGAACCCCCTGCACATCCGCCCCCTTCTCTTTCCTAAGCCCCGTCCTCTCTCAGACCCCCTTTTTATCTAAGCCCCCACCTCTCCCGAACCCCCTCCACATTGACTCCCTCCTTTTTCCTAAACTCCCTCCCCTGCTCACCGTCGCTTTGCTGGAGGAGCCCCATGAAAAAAGGAAGCAGGAAGGCTAGGCCTTCCATACTGGGTCCCCTGCTCTGTCCACGGCCCTCGAGGGAAGTGAGTTAAATAGTGGTGCCTCTGGCTCCTTCCTGCCGCCCCGCGACCCTGCTTCTCCACTCCCTCCTCCAGCTGTTCCTCGGGGGTTTCCCGAGGGGGTTTCCCGCCCTGACCCCCGACCCTGAAGGCGACAGAGAGGCAGGGACTGGGGGCCAAAGATAGGAGAGCGGGGCGGAGGTCACGACAGATGGGGCAGGAAGGTATAAGGCGATTCCAGATCTCACTTTCAGAGACGGGAATATCCGAATATACGGCCAGAGGGAGTGACTGTCGAGGTCAAGTGATTGGAAAACCAAAAACCCGGGATCCGCCCCACCCGCACGCGCTTCCTAGGCTAACTTCTGCCTTCACTGCCCCAAGCGGTGGCGCCAGGTGTCTGAGGAGAGCAGCCACCTTCCAGGTCCCTTGTGTTAGGTGCTGCGGTATCTTCCAGAGGGCGAGGGTCTCTGGCGATGGAACCTCCTGGGGCAGAGGGTTCTTTGGGAGTGGTGGGGTTTCCTGGGGTGATGGAGCTGAGGGCCACCCATGCCTGGGACACATTAGGACCTACCGCTGAGTATGTCTTCCCTCTGTCAAAGGAGCACTATGGTGGAAGCCCAGGAGCCTCTGGCATGTGGGTGCCTCCATACTCTGTTCCAGGGTCTGGGGTCCAGGGGAGCCCCTGGCCAGGCTCCCCACCACATCAGTCATTAGCCATTCCTGAGAACTTTGTCTTCCCAGCACCTAAATCCTCCGTTCTATGCTTAGTGTCCCTTAGCCTGGTCCTTCATTCCCTGTCTGCCCTTCCCAGCCAGTCACCACTTGGCATCCAGAGTGGTTTCAGAAATACCCTGATGAATACACAGATACCCCAAAGCTGCCTGTGGCATAAAGGAAAAAAAACCCAGTTTCTTGCTGGCCAGAGCCCTGCGGCATTGGGCAGCCTCAGGACTTTTGCACAGCTGTGTCCTCACCCTGCTCAGTCTATATCCAAACATTGCCTTCTTAAAGTCCTCTCCAACCATCTTCTCACAGTCCCCTCCTCTATTTCACTTAATCCAGGTGCATTTTCCTAAGGGCCCTTAACAAGATCATGCAGCTCAAGTGTAACTTCCCTGTGCTGCAGAGGGTGTTGTCTGCCAGGGCCCTCGCTGATCCCCAGACCCCATCACAGCAGGCACACAGGAAGAAAAGAACTGAGGTCTCCTAATTTGCCCCCCACCCCAGGTGTGGCCTGTGCCTGTTTCCCTTAGGCAGCCGGGAGATGGGATTTCTAAGCACCACTGGTCTGCCTGTCTGGGTCTCCTCAGACTCTTGCCAGACTCAGAAACTGAGGCCAAGAAGAGGGGCTGGGAGCATAGGGGTAAACTGAGGCTCAGAGGGGCTGGAAGCATAAGAGGGAAACTGAGGTCTCAAGAAGTGAAGGTCCATGTGTGTGAACTCAAAGTCCATCTTCCTTGGTCCCAACCCCCCTCTGCTCTGGTGCCGGGAAAGGCCACACAGGAAGGTGGACTCCAAGTTTCAGTCCTCCCCAGCCGGAGATGTGGGCCCTTCTCGGGAAGCTGGGTCCTTAACCCCGGCTGGGAGCAGCTGGCCTGGTGAATGGCCCTCTTCCCAGCCCCTGCCCCCACTTCCTGCTGTCCTGGCAGCTGAGGTCCCTTGCAGGGCGTAACCCAACTCTCTGGCCCTGCCTCCCCAACTACTGACCATTTCAAGCTTCCAGATCTGAGTTCTACCTGTATGAGTGATGGGTGAATCTTCACATTCAGACTCACATCACTAGGGTGGCTGAGGCAGTCAGTGCCACCATCCTGAGGACAGATGGGCTGAAAAGATGAAGAAGGTTCTGGGAAGAGGGAGAAGAGGGTGGAGAGAGATGGAAATGGGGGTTGGGACGCTGAGAAGGGGGAGAAGAGGGGGATGGGGCTGGAGCCTGGAGAGTCTAGGTGGACCCCAAGGAGGAGTGAGGGAGGGATCCCTGGTTGCCTGTGGCCAGAAGTAGCTGGGGATTGAACCAATCTCCTGCCTACACCTGGAATATGTTGTGGTCTTGTCCCTGGAAGACTGACTCCATGGAAGCTGCCTGATTTGGGACTAAGGTCCTTGCTCTACTCACCCTGCCCCCCATCCCTAGCCTGGGCTTCCTGCAGAGCCTGCCCTCAGAGCCCCCTTCCTGGCATTGTCCCCACCAGAGAGGAAGTCCTCAGTGGCTTTGGCAGGAAGCTTTCTTCCCCAAGAGGGTCCCAGCCCCGCCTCCAAGACCCAATATCCTGGCCTCCCCATACACCTCCCTACAGCGCTGAAGCTCTGCTGCGGATTCAGACCAAAAAGGGTGTCCAGGAGAGGGAGCCCTGGAGATGTCTGTTCCATCCAGGGATACCCTTCTTACATGCCTGGTCTGGGCAAGCTCCTCTCACTGGCACCACTGGTCAGTTGGGGGCCTCGAGTCATTTTCTTTGCGGTGGGCTGCAGCTTTGAGAGCAGGGCTGGGTCATTTGGGACCTCCACCAGGTCCCCTACCCAGCTCTCATGCTGGAGGACCCCAGACCTGAAGTGTCAGCCTAAGTCCTGCCTCCTAGCGCCACTCCCTGTTTTGGTGGATCTCTGGGATGATGGATGCCTGGGCAGGTCTGTTTAATAAATAACCACATAGAAAACTAGTCTAGCGTGGAAAAGGCTGTTCTAGTCCATAAGGTCTTCGATCTCCTGCTGGCCTGTGAGCTAAGCCCAGGGGGCATGGAAGAAGGGATGACACCCAGGGTACCAAGCTGGAGAGCCAGGACCCTGGATAAATAGCACGGAATGTCTGTGAAGACAACGTTGCTTGATGAATCTGTGAAGCTGTACCAAAGTTTGGCAAAATGGAGTCTGTATGGTGCCCAGCCCCTCAGGCCATCTGGGAGCCTGAGAAATGAGTCATCAGGAGTGACAAGGAGCCCTGGCTGGTGTGGCTCAGTGGATTGAGTGCTGGCCTGTGAACCTAAATGTCACCAGTTTGACTCCAAGTCAGGGCATATGCTTGGATTTCTGGCCAGGTCTCCAGTTGGGGTGTGTGAGAGGCAACTGGTAGATGTATCTCTCACACGTTGATGTTTCTCTGGAGGCAGGTAGAGAAGAGGAAGGATGGCCTAAAGGCAGTCTATTTTGGAGAGACTGGGTGATGGTCTCTCCAAAATAGAGAGGGATTTGGCATGGGTACCACCAGAGCTAGCTTTGGGCCCATAGTGTACAATTTCCTGCCCTAGAGTAGCTGGCTGCGGCCTGGATGACCGACCCCAGCAGTAACAAGCTGGGGAGGTCACACAACAAACTTAGGCCAGGGCAGGGCCACCAGCTACTCTCAGGTACTGATCGCCTGAAATGTAATTAAAAAAAAGAATTTATTTATTTTTTCCAAAGAGAGAGGGGTAGGGAGAGAGGCAGAGAGGGTAAGAAACATCAACGTATGGTTGCCTTTCACCTGCCCCCAGCTATGGACCTGGCTTGCAACCTCGTTATGTGCCCTGGCTGGGGAATCAAACAAGCGACCTTTTGGTTCCCAGGCAGGTACTCAATCAATCCACTGAGCCACACCAGCCAAGACTTACCTGTCATTTTTTTAAAAGATTTTATTTATTATTTCCAGAGAGAGAGGAAGGAAGAGAGGTAGAGAGGAAGAGAAACATCTATGTAGGGTTGCCTTTCACCTGCCCCCAGCCACGGACCTGGCTGGAGACCTGGCTTGCAACCTAGTTATGTTGCCCTAGCTGGGGAATCGAACCAGTGACCTTTGGGTTAGCAATCAGAGCCCTGTGCTACCTACCAGCCAGGGTTGAAACGTAATTTTTAATTTAAATTTCAACTTAAAAGTAGACACAACTCAGTTGCTGGAAAACTTCAGGCAGGGAAACATAGTCCTCAATGGAAACTGAAAGTCCTCCCTGGAGACAAAGGTAAAGCTGCCATATATAAATAAGAGTTTTAGTTCCATACCTGATTGGTCAGTTCTCATGTAAATGAGGATTCAAAGTCTTCAGTTTGATTGATCTAAAAAGTAATGTCAATACTAGCTGGAATGGAATGCTCTGACTGGTCAATAAAGATGCACATGAGGATACCAATTGGATGGGTAGCATCTCAGCCCTCTTGGTCAAATTTCAGTCCTAGGAGTTTTCTTATAAGAGCAGACTCAAGGGGCAAGGAGCCCAGTGTAGGGGGCTCGACAGCCCCATCTCTGGCTTTTATCTGATATGCAGCTTAGGTGAGAGGCCCCCATAAACAATGGCTGCTAGACTCTGGTTATGAAATTTGGTCTAATAAACCACAAAGAGCACTTCTGGGCAGTATACTCTTCTCAGGGCTGTTGTGAGTGAAATAAAGTACATTTTATTTTATATATATATATATATATATATTTTTTTTTAAAGATTTTATTTCATTATTTTTAGGAAGAGGAGAAGGGAGAGGCAGAGAGGGAGAGAGACATCAATGTATGGTTGCTTTTCACCAGCCTCCAGCCACAGATCTGACTGGAGACCTGGTTTGTAACCTGGTTATGTGCCCTGGCTGGGGAATCGAACCTGCGACCTTTGGGTTCGCAGGCCGGCACCTTACCCACTGTGCTACCAGCCAGGGCTTATTTTATATTTTATAAAATTTATTTTACTTTATTTATGCCACCCCATTTCTTTGTGTTTTTCAAGGAGGCTGCTGGAGAATTGCAGCTCCAATTCCATTTCTGGCAGGCAGGAGGCTCTGGCCCCAGCCTGGGTCTGTTGCCCCTTTGGAGCACAGGTTAGAAACATTTTTTGGGTCACATGGTGAGGTCCCCTCCTCACCTCCTCTCAGGCTGAGACCTGGGGATGCCTGTCATTTTAGGAGGGACAGTGGTTCTCACCTGGGGGTAATTTTGTCCACACCTCACCCTGGAGGACCCTGGGTGATGCCTGGAGACTTTGGTGGTTGACGTGATTGGGGGTGCTCCTGGCATTCCATAGGTGAATGGGGGCCAAAGGTGCTGCTTGCCACCACACAGCACCCTGAGGACAGTCAGGTCCCAGTGCCAGCAGTGCTATGAATGTCAAAGACTGGGAAACCCTGCTGCTAGGACTTGGGAGAATTAGGTGCGCCTAGCTGTACAGAGGAGGGGCTGGGGTGTCAAGGTCAATGCCCAGACCAGAACCGCTCAAGGAAGTTTTCTGCACAAGGAGCTTCTTTCTGGCACAGTGGCTGCACCTGCAACAAGAGTGAAGCCCAGGATCTTGGGCAGGATGGGAGCCTGGCAGCCAGGTCCGATGATGAGGTGGGGCCCGTTTCAGAGAAGGGTCAAGGTGGAGTTGGGGCTGGATCTGCAGGGAGGGTGGAGAACTGGGGTTGCAGGACTGTGCCTGGCTGCCTGGGGCAGGGGTCTGCTTGACTAAGGCTGGGATTGGGGCTCTTGGGTAGGGAATGGCGCCAGGGTTCAGCTTCCACGGCCGACGCTGAGAGTTCCAACTGGTCTGAATGGGCTGGTCCAGACCTTCAGGGGCCGGGGCAGGGGCAGAGGCGGGGTCCCAGGTCCGGACACGCTCACCGGGTATTCATCGCACCGCCAGCCTTGGGGACGAGCTTCTTGGTCAGCAGGACGTTGATATTCACCCTCTTCTCGCTGGCCACCTTACCCGGACCGCCGCCCCCGGCTCAGCTCAGCCCTGTGAGGCAGCCGCATCCTGCAGCCCAGAGCCACCGATCGCAGGACCCAGGTTTGGTTCCGAGCACAGTCAGCAACTACCAGCCGGATTCTGCCCGGGTCGCCTGGCGCTCCCGGAGTCGCTGGCAGCCACAAGTCCCGGCAGCCCCTGCGCCTTCCTCGCCTCCGCCGGACTACAGCACCCAGCATGCAGCGAGGGTGGTGGTGGTGGGGGTCTCAGTCCAGGAGCCTCGTTTCCCGCAGGCCAGGCGCAGCGCAGGACCTCTCGCGCACTACCCCTGTCCCCCACCCCCACCCCACCCCCCACTGGCCGAGTTGGGTGCCGCATGCCCGCGCGACCTTACTTGCTCATCTCCTCAAGCTCGCTCCCGGAGCTGCGTATAGCCGGTGCCTCCCTCACGTGCATGTATTAGTGCGAACGACAAGGACATCGTACTACTTTTTAAATTATTATATTTTTAAAACCCTGACTCCAGGATATGTTCATTGACTTTTAGAGAGAGAGAAGGAGAGGGAGAGAACACGAGTGAGAGATCAAGAGACAGATGAAACATAAACATCAGTCGGTGCCTCCTTCATGGCCCCACCCGGGATGGAACCCACAACCTTTTGGTGTATGGGAGGACGCCCCAACCAACTGCACCACCCCACCAGGGCGCTCGGCACTTCTTGAAACCAACCTCCCATCCCCTAGTTCTTGCATTGCATTGTCTAGGACCAGGCACAGGGCCAGTCATTTTGCCTAGGGGCAGGTCATGGGGAAGGCAAGAAGGTCCTGCATCACTTACCTCAGATGGAAGAAGGCGCTCAATAAATAGGTATTGAGGTGTCTCCCTGGACTGAAGTCTGAGGCTATAGTGTTTCTGCTCTGTCACCCTCAGGGCTGGGATCACAACACTAGGAGCTGCTCAGGCATCTCAAGTTGCTGTAGGGCTGGGATGATGATGATAAGTTCTTGTTGCTTGGATGGAGTCATATTGCTAAGATGTTCAGGGTCTTAATGCCTGGTCAAGGTCAGGGTGCTTTAAGGGTGAGAGGATGTTTCTGGGGACTGGCATAATGGTGCTGGAAACTTGGGCAGTCTGAGGAGTGGTTTTGTCACAAGGGTCCTACTTTCAGAGTGTGAGCAATTGTTAGGGAGAAGGGTCAATCATTAATTCAACAAGAATTTATTGATTGCCTATTAGATACCCATCATTTGCTCTAGGTGCCAGGGTGACAGCAGAGAGCAAGGTGGGCAGACCCCTGCCCCAGGAGCTTACATTCTAATAGGGTCCTGGGTAACCACAGACCACAACCACTAAGCATAATAAACAGGCAGCTACGAGCCCATAAATGTTCAACAACTGGCTCTCCAGGGCAAGAAGCCCAAGCTGATTTTTGTGGTGTTAAAATTCCCATCACAGCTGATTTCAAGCTACCAACAGGACATCTGGTAGGTCACAAAACTGCACATTTTACAGCTCTGACAAACTCCAGCCCACCACTGTACAACTGTAATACACTACTTTAGCTGGTGATAAGTGCTGTGGGACAAAGGAAAAGTAAGATGAAAGGGGGATTGGCAGTGTGGAGCTGGGGGCAAGTTGTAGAATCAAGTTGGGTGGTCAGAGGAAGATTTGTTCACACCCACGGGTTCAAGCAAAGACTGGAAGGAAGGGAAAAGAAGAAGCAAGTATCTGCATAGGAAAAGATTACCGGGTAGAAGGTACAGTGAGTGTAAAGACCCTGAGGCTGGAGCTGCCTGGTGTTTTTTTGTTTTTTAAGTATTTTTTAAAAAATATTTTATTTATTATTTTTAGAGAGAGGGAAAGAGAGGAAAACAGAGAGGGAGAGAAACATCAATATATGGATGCCTTTCACCTGCCTCCAGCTACGGACCTGGCTGGAGACCTGGTTTGCAACCTGGTTATGTGCCCTGGCTGGGAATGGCTGGGAATCGAATTAACGACTTTTGGGTCGCAGGCCGGTGCCTATCCACTGAGCCACCAGCCAGGGCCCTGGTGTGTTTTTAAAAAATAAGGAGGCCACCTCTTTCCAAGTGTTACTGAGCCATGAGCGTCTCTTGGGACAACTAGCACAGACAGCACCACAGACCAGGGGCAAGAGAAAGCCTGACCATCAGAACTGAAAATATGAGCTGGGATATCCTGCTGTTACACACAGACTGAGTGCAGGGAGGCAACAAGAAGTACCTTGCCTTGAGGCTGGATGTGAGCAACTTCTCCTGGGGCTCTGAGAGTTGTACTCGCAAAACAAGGATTATTGATATCATCTGCAAATGTATCCAACAACAAACTGGTCCTCTCCAAGATCCTACTGAAGAACTGCATTGTGCTAGTTGCCAGCACGCTGTACCGACAGTGGTAGGAGTCTCACTATAAAGTGACCCTGGGCCACAGGAAAGGGGCCAAGCTGACTCCTGAGAAGGAAGAGGTATTAAACAAAAAAATGATGGAAGACAATTCAGAAGAAATATGATGGGAGGAAAAAGAATGCCATCTTCTGGAGAAGCAGTTCTTCTGGAGAAGCAGTTCCAGCAGGACAAGCTTCTTGTAAGCATTGCTCCAAGACCAGGCCGGTGTGGCCATGCAGGTGGCTGTATGTTAGAGGGCAAGGAGCTGGAGTTTTAGCTGAGGAAAACCAAAGCCTGGAAAGGCAAATAAATCCTTTCCCACCCTATCTTAGCTCATGTAATAAAGGTGTTTATTGTTCTTAAAAAAAAAAAAAAAAAAAGAGGGCCTGGCTGGTGTAGCTCAATGGATTGAGCACCAGCCTGCGAACCAAAGGGTTGTAGGTTGGATTCCCAGTCAGGGCACATGCTTGGGTTGTGGGCCAGGTCCCCAGTTTGGGGTGTGTAAGAGGCAACCACACATTGATGTTTCTCTCCCTCACTTGCCCCTCCCTTCCCCTCTCTCTAAAAATACATAAATAAGATCTTCTTCTTTTTTTTTTTTTTTTTAATATAAAAGACAAGCGGGCAAAAAGGGTTGCACCAGAGGGATGAATAAAGCCACAGAGGAGAAAAAACCTGGGTGGGTAGGACTCTGTGGACTCCAAGAAAGGCTGCTGGGGCCCTTCTCCAGTCCCCCAGTCTTCTGAATGTGAGCCCCCACCAGAACCACTCGGTTCCTTGCTCAGTTCTGGAGGGAGAGCCAGCTTTTTCTGGGAGAGAGGGAGGTGGGTAGTCTGACAGGTTCTTTGCATTCTAGTCCTCTGGGAAGAACAAGGCTTCCTTGTTAGAGTCCCCAAGGAAAAGGGGGCAGGTGGCCACAGAGACACGTGAGTCTGAGTCAGGGGACTGGCCACTGGACAAAGGATAAATTCGAGGCACTAGGGGGAGGTGGGATGTGACATATCAACCGCAAGCTGACACTAAATGAGGTGGCAGCACAAGCACCACAGACCAGGGGCAAGAGAAAACCTATGAACACTTGGCCTGCCGCCTCTGTATACTAGGGACAGAAAACAACAGGTCATCCAATAGACCCACCCTCCTAGGGTGTGTCCTCACTTTCAGCCCTCAATGATTTTTAGAAACGGTGGTGAAAACTTGAACCAGCAGTAGCAACAACGCTGAATTGAGTTCCACTTCACCCCTTCCTTCCTTTGACAGGCATTTGTTGTGCATCTGCAGTAGGCAAGGGATATTCTGGAACCTCAGGACACTAGAAGAACAGCTTCTGCCTCTTCCTGTGCATGTGTGTACCTGTGTATTATATGGAGGAGCATGGAAGAAATGGATAATGAACAACCAAAGAAATCAACAGCCATTTTGACTCTTCCCTTCCTCTTACTCCAGACCACACCCCTCCTCTGCCTCAAACCCTCCATGGCGCTGCCTCACTTGGGATAAAAGGGTACATGGCCGGAAGCTGAGAGTCAGCAAGAAGGGAGCCCCTAGTCCTATACCAACAGGGAAATAAATTTTAGGACAATCTGGGGGAGCTGAGAGCGTACCCTCCCCCCTCCAGCCTCCTGATAAGGCCCAGTGCCAGCCAACACCATCAATGCTGCCTGAGCAGGGGACTCAGCTCCTCGGACTGAAAACTGTGAGACAATAGATGCATGTGTTGTTTTAAGCCACTGCTTTTGGGATAATTCATTAGACAGCCTCCTGCACGAATGGCTTCCTACCACTGTCCACATGCACCTGCCCCCTGTTCACAATTCCAAAACTGAACTCTTGATCTTCTACTAAAACTTGCCCCTTCTGCATCTTTCCCCTCTTCCTTACAGCAGCTCCAGCCTCCAGGTTCTCGGGCCCAAATCTTGGGGGGTAGCCTTAATACATCTAATTCTCTCGATCTCCACACCACATCTACAGCAAACCTGTGGGGTCCAGTTTAAAAATACACCCAGCCCTGGCTGGTAGCACAGTGGATAAGGTGCCGGCCTGTGAACCCAAAGGTTGCAGGTTTGATTCCCCAGCCAGGGCACATAATAAGGTTGCAAACCAGGTCTCCAGTCAGGTCTGTGGCTGGAGGCAGGTGAAACGCAACCATACATTGATGTCTCTTTCCCTCTCTGCCTCTCTCCCTTCCCCTCTTTCTAAAAATAATGAAATAAAATCTTTAAATAAAATAAAATAAAATAAAAATACACCCAGACCCAATCTGTTTATACCCCCATCCTCCAGCTCCACCTGAATGGAGCCCACCATCCCTATACACTATTCTCGCCAACGCCCCCACGCCCTCACGCCCTCACCACCGCCCCGCCCCCTGTCCTCTCATCCCACCCCGCAGCATTATTCCCCACTGTCCCTCTGGATATGCGTCCACCTTGGTCTCCTGGCGCCGCCCAAGACCTATTCTCTGCAGCCAGAAAAAGGTGCCCTTGAGCTCCTGAATCAGATTTGGCCTTGGGACCCCACATACTGTCTTTCCGGTAGTAGCCACCAGAGGGCACGAGCGAGCACCGAATGAGCACTTAAAAAAAAAAGATTTTATTAATTATTTTTAGAGAGAAGGGCAGGGAGGGAGGAAGAAAGGGAAAGAAGCACCAATGCATGGCTGCCCCTCACCTGCCTCCAGCCACGGACCTGGCAGGAGATCGGGCCCGCAACCAGGCCATATGCTCTGACTAGGAATCGAACCAGCAACCCCTGGGCTCACAGCCAGCGCCCATCCACTAAGCCACCAGCCAGGGCCGAATGAGCACATTCTTACTCTGCCAAAGGCCCTCCAGGGCTCCCACGTGCCTCAGGTAAACAGTCCAGGTCCTCCGGCGCCTAAGAGACCCTGCACGACTTTCCCTGTCACCTCCTTGCCCTCACCTCCCTTCTCTCATCATCTCACTCATCCCGCTCCAGCCACATAGGCCTTTCTGCTGTCCCCCGAACATGCCAGGCACTGTCCAGCATGTGCTGTGACTTCTGCTTAGCATGTTCTTTCCCCAGACCTCACCCTGGCTCCCTTCTCACCTCCTTCAGGTCTCTGCCTCAATGTCACCTCAAGGAGGCTTCCCCTGAACATCCCAATTCCAACTGCAAGCTCCTTGCATCTCTATTCCTCCTTGTCCTTAATATTTTTTCACGGCACTATCTGCTTTCTAAAATAATATGAAACTCACTAACTCGCTTCTCTGGACAAAGAGGTGAAGACGGGAGTTTATCTGTTTTGATCATACCTACTTACCGCAACTGCCAGTCGGTGCCTGGTGCACAGTGGGAAAACAGATAAATACTAGCTGAATTAGTAACTAGGATAAGGCTATAATTTAGTGAATTTAGAGAGCACCAACTGTATTGATTCTTCAGGCTTCTGATACGCAGAGGTGATGCCCCCCCCTCCCCCCTCCCCCAGTGGAGCCTCACACTCTCACTCCCAATCCAAGCTCCCCACCCCCTTTTTTCCTGATTTGCTCTCCTCTGTCAGTGAGTCAGACTGGGTTAAAAGCATGCCTTGTTTGCATATGCTTTAAATAAAATAGCAGCTCATTTACATGTCATTTATTTGGCCTCTGGGGAAGAGCTCTGAGCTGAAGGTGAGTCACAGAGAGAGGTGGTGCCGTCAGCTGGGGCCTGGGGGCTGGAGTGGGCCTGGTATCTGTCCGGTGACGGGTGACGTGGCTGGCTCTGAGGTCCTCAGAGTTGCCCTTCACAGGCTCAGGTGGCCATTCCACTCTGCGCCTCCTCTGTGTTAGCTCTTGGCCCCTTCCCAAGTCATAGCGGGGGAAACTGAGGCAGTTGGGATCGAGTTCGATCTGGAACCAGTATCTCCAGTGGTTTGCTGATGTAGCCCAGACATGGGGTAGGCTGGGTTCAGGGAGCAACCTCCAGAGGGATGTTTGTCTTTCCCGTGCATGGCTGACCTCAGTGGTGGGGTCCCTAAGCTGTTGCACTTCTGGCCAGTCTTGGTCAGGGGAGGCTCTGCCTGGTAGGAGGAAAGAGAGAGAGGCTGGGATATTTATTTATCATCTTCCTCCTCAACGCCCAGTTTTGTCCACAGCTCTGGAGTTTCTGCTGCTTTTGGAAAAAAAAGTCATATGACTTGTCCAATGTTAGGGGTCCACAGGTGACTGAAGGTAGAGCTGACTGTGGGCTCATTTGTTGGCCAAGGCATCCAGTTGGAGAGTGGGCGGTGCAGGCCCTGAGGTGGGAACTGTCTTAGTGGCTGAAGGAGTGACAAGCTAGCTGATGTGGCCAGAGCAGAGTGAGCAAGGACTGAGAGATCAAGAGAGCCTTGTGTGACAGTGAGGGCTTGGGGTGGGAATCCACCATAGGTTTTCAGTCCTCCCAGAAAGCTGAGCTGGGATTAGAACCCGGAATAAGCCTTTGGCCTTTAACTTCGAGCTTCCTTTTTTCTCATACAAGCTTTTAAGACTTGTTTTATGACTTTTCACATAGATGATAGCATTTTGATTAAAAACTTGAAAAATTACAGGGTGTATTAAAATTAGATTGCAGAGTGAATTGTACAGCATGTGAATTATAACTCAATAAAGGTGTTGAAAAATTACAGTGCAAAAGGGCCTGACAATACAGCTTCAAACAAGGATACCATGGGAAAGACAGGATTGAATTTTGTTCAGCCAGGTTTCCCTGAGCCCCCGTCTTACAGTCTGACACAGTGGTAGCCTTTGGTGCAGGCAGGGATGTTACTCTAGGCTAACCCTAGATTGGGCTGGAGTGAATTCCTGTTGGGCTTCTGGAAGGCCGTGGCTGTTCTAGTGCCTCCTTACCAGCCTTGCTCCTTCCCCAGAGCCTTTGCACAGCGGTTCCCTTGTCCTCTTCTCTTCCCCTTGTCGGTGCAGGGACTTCTTATCCTGCTTTAACTAGCCCTCAGCAGTCCTCTCATTACCATCTGGGACTCCTTCCTGACCCTGCTCTGTGTTTTACAGCACATTTAACACCTTTCTCATACTATGCTCATGTATTAATTTATTATTTATTTTCTCTTTCTCCTCCAAGAACATCAGCTCCCTGTCTGTCCTGTTGTGACCCCACCAACCCAAATAACCTAGTACACAGTTGGTGCTCCATAAATGCTTATTGGATAAAGGAAGGGAAGAGGAAAGAAGGAAAGAAAAGAAATGAAAGGAAGAAATGAAGGAAGGAAGGAAGAGAGAGAGAGAAAGAAAGAAAGAAAGAAAGAAAGAAAGAAAGAAAGAGAGAGAGAAAGAAAGAAAGAGAGAAAGAAAGATAGAAAGAAAAAAAGAAAAAGGCTCCTTGGCTCAGTGGTGAACTTGCTGCAGACCTTAGGCTGCACCTCAGTTTCCCCAGCTATAGAAATGGGGCCATGCTGCCCATGACCTCACCAGTCCCTCCTGCTACAAGGATGCGGGTGTTGTGTTTGGGGTTCCAGCTCCCCCGGGGCCTGCTCTGGCTCCAGCTGCCCAGCTCCACCGTCTCCCAGGGGACCCGCTCTGCTGACACCGGATTCTTCCCTGGACTGTCCAGCCATCTGGCCGACACTCGATCCCAGCCCCACTTCCAGGCCAGCGTCTGCCGACCTGCCTGCTTGGGCCAGGGCCCCAAGACTCCCTGCTGAAGGACAAGGGGCCGTCTGTGCGGTCGCTTGGAGGGTGTGGTGAGCCCAGGGCTCTGCCAACACAGGCAGAGGCCTCGAGGACTGGGGACGGTGCTGGAACTTGCAGCCCAGAGCCACTGCAATTGAAGAGACAGCATCAAGTGTGGGCGCTGCCCAGCCCTGTGCTCCGTGCAGCACACCCCTGCTCACCATGGGAACCCTCAGCTGCGACCCTGCTCCACGGCTGACCACAGCACCCCTGGGCCGGCGGGCCACAGAGTGCCAGATTCCAGAGACCGGCCTGAGGAAGACCTGTGGGATGGTCACCATGGAGAACGGTACATACAGGCCATGCAGGAGGGGGGCCTTGGTGGTGGGACCCTTTCTGGGAGCCCAATGGGAAGCAGGAGCCTCTCTGAAGAGTGTTTGCCCTTCAGTTTTCTGCCCAGTAGGATAGGTGTGAACACTGTTACTATGTTACTTCAGGTGTTCCCCCCCAGTAAGAACTGAGCATTTTACAGGCCATGCACCCTTCTGGGTGCAGAGGGTAAAGGTGCAGCCAAGAACCAAGCAGCCAAGGGCCCATGGGGGACAGATGCCAGGTGAGCCAGTAGGAAGTTTGTGGTATATTAATTGTGAGCTGAATATCCCAACTGTGATGTTCACTGTGGTCTCTAGGCTATGGTCCTGTCCCATGCCTCAGTTTACCTGTCTGTAACAAGACATGGAGTCAGGCCCCATGGCAGGATTTCCTGACTCTTGAGGCACTGGCATTCTTGCAAAAGCCACCAAACATTGCAACTGTGATACTATCTTGGTGTCTGGGCCTCAGTTTCCCCACCTGTGACACTGTGTTTCTGTGTCTGCACTTCAGTCATCCCATCCCACGTGCCTCTAGGAGAGAGGAGGCTGCTGGCCCCACAGCCCCTCCCGCTGTGATTCATGTTCGACACACAATGCTTGTTTGCAGTAGGGTAGCTCCTGCTCCCCCCACCCTGCCATGGGGGTGGCTGGGAGCCTGGATTGGGGGGCTCAGGGGCTGGGCCCTGAGCCCCCCATCATATTTCAGGGGACCTAGGCCCAGATTGTGACCAGAAGGCTTTGGTTGTAGGCTCTGGGCCAGGTTTGTATGCTCTGCCATCCACGGTCGGCTACATCAACCACGACTGCACCAGGGTGGCCAGTCCTGCCTACTCACTCCTCCGGAGGCCCAGTGAGGGTAAGGCCAGCCAGTGGGTGAGGAGGTGGGGGTGGGAGAGGGTGTTCTGTGAGGCCCCCTGAACCTCCAACCTCCCTCCAGGAAGCATTTTCTACTTGATAGATCCAAGCCCCACTGAGTGAGGAAGGAATCTGGATGGGTTACTCTATCCCTGACTTGCTCTGTGACCTCAGGAAGCCACTGTGCCTCTCTGGTCTACTGTTTCCTTATCAATCAAGAGAGTGGAAGGAGTAGTGTGGTGGTTAGGACCTACATTCGCCTTCTACACTTTGTATGTTTCTTGCCACTTGACTGCTCTGTGCATCAGTTTCCTCCTCTGTACACAACGGCAACACGTTCCTTGTAGTTGTCAGGATTAAGTAAACATTAGTTGCCTGGATATGTTCATTAAGTGAAAGTTAAATGCCTTCAAAGTAGCCATACTGCTGGGTATCTAATCAGTGTGCAGAAAAGTGGGCTTGGATAATGAGGGCCAGCCTGAATTTCTCCACCAACAAGTCAGGGGGCTCTCCAGGCCTTGCTTATCTCACAGCATGGGGTGAGGGTAGAATGAAAATTCGTTGTTGTTTAGACAGACAGGGGTGGTGAGACTGCAGGCTGTGGGTGACCTGACCTCTGTGATGTCTGCTTTTCTCCTGGCCAGGATGTGTGTGAGGGAGTACCAAGTGCAGGGATATAGGTGGCCCCCAGCCGTGGTCAGCTGTCCATTTTCTCAGTGGAATTATCACCATTCATCTCGTAAGACTGAGCCCCTCATGTTGATGCCCGCACACTCCATCAGCTCATTTTCTAGAGCTGTTCTGAGGTCCCAAGGAGGCCAGGGCAGGGCCGGAACAGTCCCCTGTGGGGAGTTTGGTTCACATGGATGGAGCTTGTTGGGAGGAGGTGGCTGGTAGAGGCACCTTCAGAAGCAGCAAAAATCCCAAACCAACTGAAAGAGAACTCAGGAAGTGTCAAGAGAGCCCAGAAGGCAAGTGAGGGAATCAGTGTCATGTTTGTCACCCGGAAGCTTAAGAATTTAGCCTAAGGCCCAGAGCAACCTGGGTTCCCAGTTCTAATTCTAGTCACAGGACACATCTGGAAAATCAGGGTGGGAGTGATTAGTGTAGACTTTCCTGAATGCTCGGGGACTTCTTGGAGGTGGAGGCATGGGATGTGGGCTTTGTAGAATGAGTAGGAGTTCATTGGAGCCCCCAGGAGACTACAGGGACACCAGGCTGAGCTTGCAGCATAGGCAAAAGCCTGGAGGTGGGAAATGGGATGAGTTGGGATGTGCTCATTTGTCATGAACATTCTTCATGTATGTGCTGGTGTCACATGTGTGCATATGCATGTAAACCAATTAATACTTGTTAAATCTACTATACATTTGTACCTAAATGTGTTTATAAATAATAGTAATGGCAATCACAGTCATTGGTCCCAATTATTAAGTGCCAGGCACTGGACCACCCCTTCCATGGATGGTCTCACTTTCCAAGCTTCTCATCCTACCACTGAAGAAAAGGAGGCTTTGACAGGCCCAAGGCCATGGCTCACAGAGGCCCTGCTGAGAGTTAAAGGTGACTGAGAGCCCCTGATTTTAGCTTGTCAATGCCAATAAGCCCAGGCACTAAAAGGGACCTCCTCAGACCCTTAGTTAGAGCTTAGTTACTCTCATTTTGTGTACAGTTCTAACCAACCCACAGCTGGTTTTTCTAGAACTGGTCCCCTGGCTCATGGCAGAGGAGAGGTTGAGAGGTGAGACAACTTTGATCTGCCAGGAGGGACACAGAAACTCTCATCAAGACAAAGTCAAAGTAGAGCTCTAGGTCCCAGGTCAGGGCCATCAGACCTCAGTAGGCTGAAGTCCCTGTTCTCCCAGATGGGGTTGGGGAGTGTCTGGAGGTTGGAAGAGACTTGGGGCTAACCAGGATCACTGAGTGGGGGCAGTGGGACCATCAGAGGTGCACTCAGGACCCTGGGTTCCTCTCCCCAGCATCTCCACAGGACACCAGCCCTGGGCCAGTCTACTTCCTGGATCCAAAGGTCACCCGGTTTGGTCGAAGCTGCACCCCTGCCTACTCCATTCAGGGCCGGGGCAAGTCTCGGGGTAAGTATCTGATCTATGCCACCCCTTGAGGGCCCTGTCCCTTCAGGGTCTCAGTGACTCTCCCGCCTCTGTCCTCTCCTTCGCCTCCTACTCCCAAGTTTTTAGAACATCAGTGTTTTGGGAATGACAAAATCCAAGACCTCAGAAGAGGGGATGGGGGCCCTGAATGAATGAAGTGGGCCACAGTGATGGCGCCCCTGTGTATACATGGTACCATGAGGGCAGTTAGGGCTCATCCTCAGCATCAGGAGACAATAGGGAGTAGTGGGGACTGTAGTAAATGTGGAAATCCCCTTCACAGACTGCAAACAGTTTACTTCACCTATAGTGCCTGATTTAATCACCTGACTCCAGTCTCCCATCTGCCTACCATTTCATCTTTTCATTTATCACCCATTTACTACTCATTCACCCATTGATTCACCCATTGATCCACCCATCTATCTACTCATCAACTTACCAACACATCCACTGGTTCATCACCCAATCCATCCATTAATTCATTTATCCATCCACTGATGGATAAATCCATCCAGGACCCATCTACCCATGGATCCACTCTTCTGCTCATTCTCACCTAGCCACTCACCATGCATCCTCCACTCATTCATCCCCCCAAACATGTATACAACCAACTGATGGGAGTCAAAGTAGATTTGACATGTCCTTGCTTTTTATGAGGCCCCAGAATAGTGGAGTCAGACTCAGGTGGGTACCATCCCATTTCAGTGTGACCATGTCTGGAGAGAGGGGAAGATGGAGACTCATCCTAGAAGGGCTGGGGGGAAGGCCACAGAGAGAAAAGACATTAAGACTGTCTGGAAGGATGAGAAGCAGCTCCTGGGAGGTGGGGATGGGAAACAGAAGGCTTCCCTGGTAAAGGGTGACTGCCTGGCAAGGTAGAGAAGGGGGAGAAATAACTCAGGATTTCTTCAGAAGTGCTGTGAGTTCCAGGGTGCATATGGGCCATGGAGAGTCATGCAAGGTCTTTGACCAGGTGAGCCCCACTGCCCATTGTCAACCTTCTTGCCTTATTTTCATAGGTCTGGAGGTGACACCAGGCCCTGGGGCCTACAGCCCAGAAAAGGTGGCCCCTGTGCGCCAGCGGACCCCTCCAGCTTTCACTCTGGGCTCCCGCCTGCGTCCGCAGCCTCTGGACACTTCAGCCCCCGCCCCCAATGCCTACACCTTGCCCTCTCTCTGGGGCGCCCAGATCTTCATCAAGCCCAGTAGCCCCAGCTACACGGTGGTGGGCCGCACACCCCCTGCCCGCCCTGCGCAAGACCCCGCTGAGATACCAGGCCCAGGCCAGTACGAATGCCCGGATCCCAACACCTACCGTCAGCGCCGGCCTGCCTTTACCATGCTGGGGCGGCCCCGTGCCCCGCGTCCCCTGGATGAGACCCCTGGCCCTGGCACCCACAGCCCTGAGCAGGTGACCATTACCAAGGCCAGGGCCCCCGCATTCACCATGGGCATCCGACACTCCAAGCGGGCCTCCACCATGGCCCCAGAAACAACACTCTGATGCCTTTGGGGGACAGGATGCAGGCCAGCACCTGGGTTAGGCCTCAGTTTTCCTACAACCCAAAGTGGAGTGTGGACAGGTCCCTCCTGAGCCTGGCTTTCACTGGGGTGGGACCACTCAGAGAAGCTGAACTGTCTGAGGTCCTTCTAGGCCACCTGCTTCCTCCAGTCCCTGGGGGCTGTGACCCCATGGCCCTGTGCAGGGTGAGCCTCCTTCCAGCGCCCCAGTTTCTTCTCTCCTGGTTGTGCCAGGCCAAGTGAGGCCAGGTGGAGAAAAAGACACCCATGGCCCTCCCCAGTGGCTGGCCGGAGATGGAGCTTCCTGTGTCCTAGAACTCGGCGTCCGCCCTACTAGGGCCTGGGTCCCCCAAACAGCTCAGGTTTCTGCCAAACTTGGGCTCTAACCTGTTTCTCATGGAAGCACAGCTTCCCGACCTGGTCCCAGCCCAAAATCAGGCTGGAAGCAGCCCTGATGCCTCCTCTCCCCGTCCCACCCTCTAGCTACTTGCCAATAAATTTCTGTGGTACCAAGAGCTGTCAGCAGCACGCACAGGCTTTCACTTAATCCAGGTCTGTTTACATCACAGATCTGCTCTCCACATCCAGACCCCCAACTCTGTGCCCACTGGGGTCGGGATGGGACCAGAGGAGGAATCTAGAGCTGGAGGAGGGCAGAAGTGGAGCCAGAGCTTTGAGTGGATGGAGCCAAGTAGGCTCCTTGGGAAAGGGAACATTGAAGTTGGGTTTTGAAGGATGTATAGGAGTTTGATGTATTCTAACATTCATCAGATTTTGATAAAGATCATTTAAGCTTCACAGCAAATCAAGAGGTAGGAGATGTTTACCGAGAGGAAAGTGGGATTCAGAGTTTGGACACTTGTCTGAGGGTACACTATAAGCCCTTGTGTTTCTCTAATACCAGGATTTGAATTCTGGCCATTGGGCTCTGTTCCTGCCATTCTTTCCCAGGGAGGGTGTCATGTGACCAAGTGCTCTGTGTAATGACACCTAAGCCCAGGCCTTAAAAACTGCAACCCAAAAAGACTTTAACTCAGGAACTTGGGAGGGAGAGCCTGCCATTGCATTTCCCTGGAGGAGATGGCCCTGGGGGCAGCACCACATGGAAGACCCAGAGAGGGCCTAGGGTGAATGTTAACTCTTTCCTAACTCTGTCCCTTTCCCCACTCTGGGGATGCCAAAGTTGAACACACACCAAGATTTCTACACACACGCATGGACAAACACCAGGCCCCTATACACACATTTGGGCACATACCAAGACCCCTCTCTACACACACACCAGGACCCTATATACCCACCTTGAAATGCACATGGATTTCGTCTTCTGTGTGTGTACCGTGTACAGATGTGAACGTGTGTGTGCGTGTGAGGAAGAATTACGGAACCCAGAATTCTTCCTCACACTTATGTTCACATCTACACACAATAGACACACAACCAGACCCTCACACAGTCTACATGTATGTAAGTCACAAGACACACACAGCACACACAATCCAGACAGGGGCTCCCAACTCTGACCAACCCTAAGGCCCCGCCCTCCACTCCCGTACCCCAGGCCCCGCGGACGGTACAATAACGACTGGAGAGTGAAATCCACAGCGTCTGCAGCGTCACCGCCCCCCTCAGCTCCCCCCGCCCCGCTTCGGGTTGTAGGCCAATCCCGGCCGGGCTCGCCCCCCACCCCGCCCATCGCCAACTCCTCCCGGCCTGTGGTGGCCCGGCTGTGATCTCATTTCTCTGATTTATTGATTCGGCTCCTAGGCCCTCGCCCCTCTGTCCTCACCTGCGCGCGCCGGCCCCCTCCTTTTGTTTCCCAGCAGCCGGTCCTGCCCGGGGTGGGGCCGGCGAGTGAGGAGGCTCAGCCGAGACCGACTAGGAAGCTGGGTCCTGGGGTGACCGCAACATCCAGTTCATCGGTGCAGAAGGAATCAAGCATTGAGGGTTGGGTGGCGATGAAGAAGCTGGGGCCAGAGGGGCCAGCGGGCCTGGGAGGCTGAAGCCCAAGGGCTCAGCTGGGTTGTTACCTGTTATTTCAGGGCTCCCCTGAAATAGAAGAGCCCGTGTCCCTGGCTTACAGCTTAGGAAACTGAGGCCCAGAGAAGGGCAGCAGTGCAGGGGTTAGGTTTCACTCTGCGCCTCCCCACCTCCCAGCCCCTGCCAGCCCAACCCGGCACTTCTGGGTCCAAGTCTCCGCAGGGTGCCTTCGCACCCCTTCCCTTCTCTGGGTCTCAGTTTCCCCATTAGGGCCTGATTTTTCAAGTATCTTTCCGCGGGAACAGTGGGAAAGGAGGGGGTTGATCTTTGGGTTGGAGCTTTCTTCCCTGACCGCGCCTCCGCGCCTCTCCAGGCCTCAGTTTCCCCATTAGTTAAAAAGGGGGAAAGGGGGATCATTTCTAAGTCTCTCCCACCTCAGTCTTTCTAGGAACTTGGTGGACGAGTGGTGGTGGTGGTGGGGCAAAGTAGGGTATCCATGCTCCAGTCTTGGGTTGGAAACATCTCCCTCCCTGGCTGCCCGACCCGAGTCAGCTCCATGCCCTCGGCGGGCCTCAGTTTCCCCAGCCGTCCTGCCAGGCGCCGGGATGCCGAGGGCCGGGGTCCCAGGGGCGCAGCCCCCCGCGGCTGCGCGCTGAGCTAGGAGGATGACATCACCGGGCCGGGGGCGGGGAGGGAGCGAGAGGGAGAGAGAGAGGGCCTCCTTCGAGCCAGGCTCAGCGCCCAGTCGGGCTCGGTCGGGAGGCCGCGGCCATGACGCAGGGTCCGGGCGGGCGCGCGCCCCCCGCGCCTCCTGCGCCCCCGGAGCCCGAGGCGCCCACCACCTTCTGCGCGCTGCTGCCGCGCATGCCGCAGTGGAAGTTTGCGGCTTCAGCCGGCTTCTTGGGTCGCGGCCCGACTGCGGCGCGGGCAGCTGGGGGCGCGGGGGCCGCGGGGGCCACGGGGGCTGCCAATCCCCAGCCGGAACAGGCCGGCCCGGCTAGCGTCCCTGCTCTGGCGGCCGCGGTTTTGGGTGCCTGCGAGCCGCGCTGCACCGCGCCCTGCCCCCTGCCGGCTCTCAGCCGCTGCAGGACTGCTGGGACTCGGGGATCTCGGGGCACGCGGGGGGCTGCCGGGCCCCCAGACACCACAGCCGAAGAGTGGATCCGCAAAGGCAGCTTCATCCACAAGCCGGCGCACGGCTGGCTACACCCAGACGCCAGGGTCCTGGGGCCCGGGGTCTCCTACATCGTTCGGGTGAGTGCGTCGGCAAGGACTGCTGGGATGTCATCCTCGGACCCTCCAACCTAGGGACTGGAGCTCCCTTCCCCCATTTCTTCCTCTCGGACACCCCGGACCCTGAGAGCGAGGTGTCTTCTCTCCATCCTTCCTTCTGTCCACATTATTCCAGACCCCCATCTCCAACCAGAGCTCGGCTGAGCGCCCCCAGCCTGGAAGCTCTGGGGTCGGGGGTTCCTAGGGCATCACGTGTCCAGAGGCGGGGAGAGGGCTGCAGGTGGGTGGGGGACACGCATGCGCAGGTTAAGCAGTCCCCTCCCCATTCCTGTGTGCATAGGAGTCTGGACAGTGGGGACGAGGGTGGGGCCACCTTGCCACCCAGACCCCCATTAAAAGCTCCTTTCCAGAGGACAGAATCGGAACCTCCTGAGACCTTGGCCTGAGTGTGGAGGTGGCTCCCGGGAAGGGGTATCTGCAAAGGGGCGGCACCCAGCCAGACCTCAGGATTTGGAGATGTGAGACTGGGGACTTGGAACCTTGTGTAAAGGGTTGAGTCTTTATCCTGGTTTTTAAAAAGTTTAATTTAATTTTTATTTATTTTATTATAAACCTTTTAAACATACAGAAAAGCTGGAAGAATGGACTGTTTGTGCGCCTGCAATCATGACTGTTAAAATGTTACATTCTCTAGGTTCAGTTTGTCTCTGTGTATAGTTTGGTGAACCACTAGGAAGTTGCCAGCGCATGACACTTGCTGTTAAATGCTTCCACATGGTCTCCCAAACTAGCTGTCCTCCTGTACACCCACAGTCCGTCCTTTCATGTGCCAATATCGGGTATCCCAGAGTGTCATAGACCATGTGGTGGATTAACATCTCTGCGGGCTTTCTGTTACCAGCACCCTGGAAGTTGATGTATTTGCACTTAGTTGTGATTTTGCTGCTTAATCACAGTCCCCTTTCTCCCATACTGGGTTGATTATTGTCCCTCCAAATTCAATCTATTAAACCTGCAAATGTGGCCTTCTTTGGAAAGAGGGTCTTTGTAGATGTAGTCAAGTCAAAATGAGGTCATCCTGGAGTGAGAGTGGTTCTAATTCAAGGATAAGAAGGGGGAAATTGGGACACAGACATTTAGGGAGAAGGTCACGTAAAGATGGAGGCAAACACTGGACTGATGTGTCTGCAAGCCAAGGATTACTGGCTGCCACCACTGGAAAGACAAGGAATGGCCCTCTATGAAGCCTTCAGTTGGATGGGCTACCGCCTCGACTTTGGATATCTGGCCTCCAGAACTAGAGAGGATACAGCCTGGTTGTTTTAAGTTGTTTTGTTTACAGGGCTTTGTTACAGCAGCCCCAAGAAAGTAGCACATTGGTTAAGGTGACATTTCTCTCTGCTAAAGTTACCATTTGTTTCCTTTAGAATGAATAAATATTTGTGGAATGTAGGTTTTTTCTTGGTCAGGCTTTGAAATCGAGGGACAACACACATGGACTACAGTGTTTGAGCAGAGTCTCAGGTGCATGGCACCCAGACAGCTGCCTGGCACCACCCACAGCACTCCCACCATCCCAGCTTCCATCGCCATAGTTTACCTCAAAAATTGAGGTAAAATTCACATGACAAATTTAATCATTAATTAAAGCGTACAATTCAGTAACATGTACACTCACGAGGTTGTGCAACCATCACCACTAGTTCCAGAACATTGCATCACACTAATAGGAAGACCTGTTCCTATGAGCAGTCATCCCCATCGTATCCCTGCTCCAGCCCTTGGCAACCACAAACCCACTCTGTCTCTGGATTTGCTTGTTCTGGACATTTCAGAGCACAGGGATCATGTGACAGACACTGCCATGTGGCCCTTCAATGGTACCAGTTACCTTCTCAGCAACCTAGAATTTGGAAGGGTGGTTATGGCCATTGTTTGGTCCTTGTGTCCCCCGCCCTTTGCAGCTGTAGAAGCTGCACAGGAGCTCTGCTGGTTGTTTTCATCTCCTCTATCCCTCAACATTGTGTCTTGGAGATTCTGAATTATTTTTCTTTGGAAATGGTGTTCTAGGCAGGAGTTCACATGCTTTTCCTGTAAAGGATCACAGAGAGTCAATATTTTGGGCTTCACAGGTCAGATGGTGGTCTCTGTCTTATCTGTTTGCAGGCCCTGTGATGGGCTGTGGGACACAGAAGTGGGCAAGATGACCACCATCCTGGTTCTCCTGGGCTTTTGTGCCAGTGGAATAGACAAAGATAATTAACAGATGATTGAATATGCCTGGAGAAAGTATTGAGCCTCTGTGGAACAACTTATATAGTCAGGGAAGCTGGCTCTGAGGAGGTGACACTGAGTCTGAAGATGAGGGGGAATCAATCCAAAAACAGATGGGGAGACAGCAGTGCAAAGGCCCTGAGGCTGCTGGCTGAACATTGTCAAGGACAGAGGGAAGGACTTGAATCCAGTGGGTCTAGGAGAGAAGGGTGAAGAGTTCATCTGTCAGTCCCAGCTGGGCTCCTCTGCTGGTTTTGTGGGCTCTACCCACTCACCCTGTTCTTCCTTCCCTTAGTACATGGGCTGCATTGAGGTCCTACGCTCCATGCGCTCCCTGGACTTCAACACTCGCACCCAGGTCACCAGGTGAGCCTTCTAGATTGGGCTGTGAAAGGGGGAATGAGAGAAGGGTCTGGGAAACTGGTCTCATAGGCTCTGCCCTGAGCAGAGGTTTTCCTCTCAGTGCCTGTAGCCACACGGAAGTTGGGGTCTATGTTTAGGGGCTGTGTTGGCCTCACTGAATCTGACACCCACAGAGAGAGACACCTGGTGGTGTCTCAGACAGATGGCTGGGAGCACCTTCCATGCCCCCATCCCCTCATCCTCTTCTCAGGTACCCCAACACCCTTTCCCCTCTCATCCCTTCCCTCCTCTGAGCCTCTCATCATCTACAGGTCTACTGCATGCCTTTCTCAGCCCATTGCCCTCTGACCATCCACCCTTCTCCAAGTTCCTGCCCTTCCCCAGAATGTTCTTCTTCAAGCTCTCTAAGCCCCTTCTCCATCCCCCCACAGGGAGGCCATCAACCGGCTTCATGAGGCTGTGCCTGGAGTCCGGGGCTCCTGGAAGAAGAAGGTTGGTGAGGGCCTTGTGGCCCTCAAGTGGGGCTGGTGGGGACACCATAGCCCTTCTTGGACCCAGCCCATCTGGAGCCCCTTTGCAGCCCCATCCAGAGCCTGGGCCCCACACCCGGCAGCCCTGTGCTGTCTTCTACTCTCCACTAGGCCTCCCACCCTGTGGTGACCCTATGCTGCCCTTCCAACACCCCGCTCTACAGCCTCTATCCCTTCAGGTCCCCCACCCTGTGACCATTTCCCCCCAGGCCCCCAACAAGGCACTGGCCTCCATCCTGGGCAAGAGCAACCTGCGCTTTGCCGGCATGAGCATCGCTGTCAGCATTTCTACAGATGGCCTCAACCTCTCTGTGCCTGCCACACGCCAGGTGAGGGCCACAAGCCAGGTGAGGGCAATGTGGCCCATCTTCAGTTCCTGAAGGGCAGGCCCTGTGGGCTCACCAGAGGTAAAGCCTGGAGGGATGGTGGGTGCAGAGCTTCATGTGATGTGTTTATCTGGACATAAACTGAGGCCCCACCCTGGAGCCAAGGAGGGAAGCAGTCACTGCCCTCGCAGTGCCCCAGAACTGTCACTGGGGATGCTCCTGGCATCTAGTGTGTATCTGTGTATCCCTGCCCTCCCAGTGCTCTCCCTGTGGCCCTGGCCTAGTGCCTCCAGAGTCTTAGGTCCCTGACCCCAGACAGCCTGTGACCTGATGTGTCTCCCTGACAGATCATCGCCAACCACCACATGCAGTCCATCTCCTTTGCATCAGGCGGTGACACGGTAAGGGGCTGGGTGGGTGGACTTGGCCTCCTCTG
>PVIW01001565.1:142534-285051 GCA_004026585.1 Noctilio leporinus
ACCCCCCCCCCCCCCCAGCCTGCCACATCCTGGAGTGCTGCGAGGGCCTCGCCCAGAGCGTCATCAGCACTGTGGGCCAAGCCTTTGAGCTGCGCTTCAAACAGTACCTGCACAGCCCCCCCAAGGCTGTCCTCCCCCCTGACAGGTACCAGCTCTCACCTGCTCCTCCTGGGCCGGGGTCCATTCTGTCCTTCCCTCCCTGTGCTCCCCGTGAGCTTGTCACAGCTGCCAGGATCCCCATTCTCTGGGCTACAAAACCCAGATTAAAAAACAGCCCCCACTCCCTGGGTTGAGATGAGGATTCAGGAGCCAGTCAACGCTGCTGCCATTACCATCATTAATGCAGGTCAACGTTTCTGCAAAGGGCCAGTCAATGTTTTCCAGCATCGTGGCTAGACTGCCTGTCTTGGCCATCCCCTGTGCACCAGCTGCGGATGGCCCTTGTGCCACCAGAACGGTGTTTATAGACACCAAAATCTGAATCTCATTAACTTTCACCATGTTGCCAAATATTGTTCTTTGGATATTTTCTTAACCATTTAAACGTCTTATGGCTCCTGGGCTGACGTTTGCTCTTAGCTTATTAAATATCTGTGAATTTTAGACATTCAGATACACACATGATAAGGAGGAGGAATTCCCAGTGTAGCATGAGGCCTTTCCCCAGGCCGAGGTGGCCCTTGTTGCCTTTCCCACAGGCTTGCACATCTGTCACGTACACATGGTGGGTTTCACTTGCTATTGTTGGGCACCTGGAGCTGTCTTTGCCTCCATGGGCCACATGGTCCTGCTGTGCAGCCCCAACCTGAACCTGGGGTTTGTCCCAACTGAGAGGCGAGCAGTGACCTACCCCATTTTGCTCTTAGGAGCCAAACTTCCCTGAATAATCACCTGTGGGATAAATTTCTACAGGTGCGACCACAGGGCCACACAGCGAGGGCATTTTAAATGCAGAGAGTGTTCCACCCTGTCGCATAGCAGGCATCTTGGTCCTGGGTGCAAGTCTGGTATGTTCTGGCTGCCTGGCCATGCCAGAAGCGGGTGGAAAGGAGTGGAAACCAGCTTTTCTGAGGACCTGCTGTAGCATCTTATACATACACAAGGGAGGAGAAGTACAGCTCCTACGCAGCAAGCATTTCCTGGGTGAAAGCTCAGCTATAGGAGGTGGGGTCAGAGTCCCCTTGGACCTGATTTTCCACCCACCCTTCAAAGCTCTAGCCCCAAGGCCTTGGTGTCCCTTGGGTGCCCCTCTTCCTTCTGCCCTGTGTGTACTGGGGCCACTCGCTGCTTGTGTTCCCGCTTGCTGTCTGTCCCTAGGCTGACCACGTTGGAGGAGTCAGCCTGGGGGGACGAGGAGGACATGGAACATAATTACTACAACAGTATCCCGGGGAAGGAGCCGCCCCTGGGTGGGCTGGTAGACTCCAGGCTCACCTTGACACAACCCTGCGCCCTTGGGGCCCTAGGAGCCCTCAGCCAGGTCAGTTCCTGTGTACTCCTTGGAGAGGGATGGTAGCAGCTGTCCCCAGGTGCTGACTCCCTGGGCCTTGTCCCTAACTTGTCCTTCTGCTTCTGTTCCCCATCCTATAGTAGGGCCTTTTGCACCCCCGACTTTTCCTTCCTTCCCCAAAACCTGTTCTAGATACTTCAGATGTGATTCCCACTCTCAGACATTGAGTAAATAATTACATCCATGATTTAATCAAGGCTGTGAAAAGGGCTTACAAGGAAGTCAACAAGAATGTACTTTTGAGAGAGTAGTGTGTGGTCAGGAGGACTTCCCCGAGGAAGCAGTGTTTGGGCTGGGCTCTGACAGGTGAATAGGATTTGCCCAGGAGAGCAGTGCCGGGAAGGAGGGAATAGTCTGTGCTGGGTGAGGGACATGGCCTATGAAGCTGTAGCATAGGTGGGCGGTGGGTACAAAGCTGAGCCTGGTGGGTGTATGGCAGATTGAGAGCCAGAGCTAGGGGGAAGCATAAGAGGGTGTGATCTGAGCATCCCATCTGACTTATGTCTCCAGTGATTTAGACGGATGGGGTAGGAATACTGGAAAAGGGGCTTCCACATCACAGGAGGAACCCTTCCTCTCTTTTTCAGGGAGCATCTCCTCCTCGAAGAGACACCCGTGGCCTGCATTGGGAGCTGGGCCCCTCAGGTAGGATGGAATGCCCTGGGGCCATAGGGGTGCCCCTGCCCTTCCCCAGCTGGGTGCCTGGGCCCCTCTTCATAGATTCTCTTCTCTGCATCATTTTATTTTCACCTGCAAGATTGTACTCACAAGCTTTTATGAGATTTGACAGCATCAGTTTCTTTCTTTCTTTTTTCTTTTTTGGAATTTTTGGCTTCTTTTGGAACTGGAAAGCTCTAGCCCCCTGGGCCACCTTCCTGCCTGGCAGATGGGGACAGGCTGGGTGGGTGGGTGGCTGTCCCCTCCCTAGGTATGGACCTCTGGTGCCTTACCATGATTAGTTGGACATTTTTTGGTGTTTTTCACTTTTTTTTTTTTTTTTTTTTTAAGATTTTATTCATTATTTTTGGAGAGAGGGGTAGAGAGAGGCAGAGAGGGAGAGCAACATCAACGTATTGTTGCCTTTCACCTGCCTCCAGCTACAAATCTGGCTGGAGACCTGGCTCACAACCTGGCCATGCACCCCGGCTGGGGAATCGAACCAGCAACCCCCCGGGTTCGCAGGCTGGTGCCTTATCCACTGAGTCACCAGCCAGGGTGTTTTTCACTCTTGATGGTACTGCTCAAATGGGCATGAGGCTTCCTTCCTGGAGGGAGACAAGTGTGGGCAGGGCTTCCAGGTGGGGTCCTGCCCTGTCCCTCTCTGCACCCTAGGGCTTCAGTGTTCCCCTAGCTCTCCAGCTGACCTCACTACCCTTCTCGCCCTCCCCAGCCCCACCAGGGGATGGCTACGTGCAGGCAGACCCCCAGGGGCCTCGAGACTATGAGGACCACCTGTACGTGAACACACAGGGTCTGGACGCACAGGAGCCTCTGCAGCCTGAGGACAGCCCCAAGAAGGACCTGTTTGACATGCGTACGTGGGGGCAAGCCAGTCTGAGGGGGGAGGCCCAGCTTCCTCCCCTGGGTACTCTTCCCCTTGGGACTTCCCAAGTAGATGTGGGTGAGGTGGAGAAGTCTGTTTTCTATGGAACTCCCTAGTCTGATTGGAGCAGCTCAGCCCTCCCCTCATGGGACTCCCCAGACTCCCCAGTCTCTTGGGGGTAACCCAGCTTTCTCTCTATGGGGGTCCCCAGCCTGATGGGAGGGGCCTAGTTCATAACTTGAAAGAGTGGCTAGTGTATTGGGGGAGGCTCAGGTGCTTCTTCTCCGTGGGGCTGCATCCTTAGTCTGTCAGGGAAGGCCTTGCTCCCCGCTGCTGGGTCTCCCCAGCCTGAGGAGGGAATCTGAACTCCATCCTCATTTGACTTCATGGTCTGAGGAAAGAGGCCCCAAGGCTGGGTAATCCCAGCCTGATGGGGAGGCACTGTCTTCTCCCTGGGGAAAACCCTAGTTCAGTGAGGGAGTCCCAATCCAGGTCCTGATAGTGTTTAGCTGATGGTAGAGCTCATTCCTTCCCTCTCTCTGGGCCTGAGGGAGAGCTCAGTGCGATGGAAGAAGCTTGTGTCCAAAATGCCCTTCTTATACTTCCCACATCAATTCCACCCTCTTCCACAGCACTGTGTGGGTGTTGGCTCTGTCCTTCCTGGCCAGGCAGGGTGGCCCCCCTCCCTCAGGACACCTTCTAGTTGGAAGTCCCTGAGAACCTCCAAGCCAGCTGGAAATTTCTTCCTTCACATTTGCAGAGCCCAGTTCACTGCCACTGGATATCTAATCGTCGCACTAGTATTTATTGAGCACCTACTGTGCTCCAGGCACTGGACTAACAGCTGGCCCCACTGGCTTCTCACAGCAGTCCTCCGGTGGGAAAGGAGCTGGGTGTGAGCTCCTTGTGAGGCAGGCTGTGCCCCTCTGGTGACCCTGTGGAGGAGTTGCCGTCTGCCAGGCTCCCAGTAGCACACACAGGGCATACACTGCATGCACAGCATACAGGAGTACACCGCACACACAGCATACACATAGTGCACAGTGAGTGCACATCATGCACACCCAACTCACGCTTGGCCTGCGCAGCCAACGACCCACTGTGGTGGGCTTAGTGCGGGTCTGACGTACAGTTGGTGCTCAGTCAATGTTTCTCAGGCCCCGAGGGCGGGTCCTTCCCGCTATCCAGACTCCCGCCTTCCAGCAGGAGGCAGCTGCCCACCCCTGCCTCCCGCACCCCGTGTCCTCCCCTTCAGGACCCTTCGAGGATGCTCTGAAGCTGCACGAGTGCTCTGTGGCTGCCTCCCTTCCCTTGGAGGACCAGTGGCCCAGCCCCCCCACCCGCAGGGCCCCCATCGCCCCTACAGAGGAGCAGCTACGGCAGGAGCCTTGGTACCATGGCCAGATGAGCCGTCGGGCAGCGGAGAAACTGCTGCGAGCTGACGGGGACTTCCTCGTGCGCGACAGTGTCACTAACCCCGGGCAGTACGTCCTCACAGGCATGCACGCGGGGCAGCCCAAGCACCTGCTGCTCGTGGACCCTGAGGGCGTGGTAAGATGGACGTGGGGCGGGCGCGGGTGGGGGTTGGATGTAGGGTGAGGACAGGAGCGAGACCACCCGGGGCTGGGTGGAGGGAGGGGCGGGCTGAAGGGGTTGGGGAGGAGTTAGGAGCAGCCTGGGGCCCAGCGGTTTGGATCGGATCAAAGGTCGCGTCTGGTGGGGGGCGTGGCCGGGCTGGGTTTGGGAGCCGGCCTTGGGTGGGGCTGGAGCAAAATGGGGGGGGGATGCCAGGGGTGGAGTGGGCACCTTCGCTTTGCCCAGGGTGTCCATGTTATTAGCGCCCTTTAGGTTTACTGAAGTATTTTCCGGATTCCAAAGTCCTTTATGTTTACAGATTCTGTTCCGTTTATCAGGTACTTTAGAATCGCAAACTGTTTTCCAGTATAAGAATTTTCGGTTTAGCCCTGGCTGGTGGCACAGTGGATAAGGCGCCAGCCTGCGAACCCTAAGGTCGCTGGGTCAATTCCCAGCCAGGGCACATAACCAGGTTGCAAACCAGTTCTCCAGCCAGCTCCGTAGCTGGAGGCAGGTGAAAGGCAACCATACACTGATGCTTCTCTCCCTCTCTTCCTCTCTCCCTTCCCCTCTCTCTGAAAAATAATAAATATTTTAAAAAGTTAAAATAAAGAATTTTCGGGTTTACAAAGCATCTCTCCATTTACAAGGCATTAGGGGGTTATAAAACTTTTTCCAATTTCAAGATCTTTCAGAGTTTACACAGTAGATTATCAACAGTTGTAAGATGCACGAGCCCACTGCATATTGAAGGGTCCTCTTTGGTTGCTGGGCTGAAGTCAGCTTCCCCAGTGCGAAGCCAGGAGGCATCAGATTTTCACATTCTATTACCTCTAATCCTTCTTACAAACAGTGATGTCTTTGATAATATGGTATTGTCTGTTTCTGATGTATTTTAGGGTTCCCAAAGCAGATTTCGGTTTACAGGGGTCTTAGGGTCTGTGAGTTACTGGACGCTTCAACGCTGATACACATTTGTCCTTCCTCTCATTTCGCCATCCTTGAGGTCTAAATTTTTATAACCCGTCAATTGAATCTTTGAACAGCACAATTATTTAATCAGGAGCCTCCCTGTAACCTCCCCACTCCCCCAGCCGTGGTACATGAAATGGTGATGCATCTAACAGCTGCTTTGAGTCAATGAGATTTGGTTATTTACAATTCCTTGAGCATTTCAGGCTTTACAAAACATTTTCCAACTTATAAGCAATTCTAAGGTTTGTGAAGTATTTTCCAGTATCCAAGGGCCTTGGGATTTACAGGGTTTTTTTCCAGGTGAGAAGGTGCCTCAGAGTTTACCAACGGCTCTTACCTGTCCAGCCCTTAGAGCTATCCTTGGTGGACTTCTTGTCTCTTTGTATGGGGCATACTCAGGTGGAAGGCAGTTGTGTGGCTGGTCCCAGAAATGTGCACTTAAGCCTACTGTCCAGCTGGCATGTGCCCAATAAGCCCAGCATCACCCATGAAATGTCTGGCAGCTGGGAGGCCAGAGGGCCTCAGTGTTCTATCCATGTCCAGCACACAGTAACACTAAGATTCTCTCATTCTAAGATGCAGATGGTTTTTGGATTTGGTGATTCTGATTTTTGGATCTATGTCTATGATATTCCAGGAGTACCTTCATTTATTTCCTAAGGCTGCCCTACCAAATTACCTCAAACTGGGTGTCTTAAAACAACAGAGATTTATTCTTTTTCAGCCCTGGAGGCCAGAAGTCTGAAATCAAGGTGGGGGGGGGGGGTGGCGAGTTCCTTCTGAGGCTCCGAGGGAGAATCTGTTTCAGATCCCATCCCCAGTTTCTTATGGTTGCCAACAATTCTTGCTGTTCCCTGGCCTGTTGACACATCACTCCAATCACTGACCCTGTCTTCTCATAGGTTCTACTATGTCTCTCTGTCCAACTTGTTCACTTCTTTTAAGAACACAAGTCACTGGATTTGGCTAATCCAGGATGAGTGCATCTCAAGAACCTTCATTGAATCATATCTTCAAAGATGCATTTTCCAAATAAGTTCCCATACACAGGTTTTAGGGGTTAGCACATGGATATATCTTTTGGGAGCCATTATTCAACCTGCTAGGGGGTATAGCCCCAGAATCTTGGTGGCTTTGGAGTCTGTGTCCATACCTAGTTCTGAAGTTCTGAGGCCAACTTCAAGTCTTGGATCCAGTGATTCTTACACTTGCGTGTGCTTTAGAGCCACCAAGAGGGTTGTGAAAATGCAGGCCCCAGCTCGGCAGGTCTGGGACAGGCCTGAGTTTGCTTTCTGACAAGTTGTTGTTGGTGCTGATGCTGAGGCCTCTGGCCCCGCAGGTGCGGACGAAGGACGTGCTGTTCGAGAGCATCAGCCACCTGATCGACTATCACCTGCAGAATGGGCAGCCCATCGTGGCAGCTGAGAGTGAGCTGCACCTGCGTGGTGTGGTCAAGCGGGAGCCCTGAGCCAGGTGTGTAGCTGGCCCTGCCCACTTCTGCAGATGCCCATTTGCCACCCTTGTCATTTTAAAAACTAAGAATTTATGTGCTACACAATTCACCCATTACAATGGACAGACACCTCAGTAGTTCTTAGTATCTTCACAGGATTGTGCAACATCTCCCTGTCTAATTCCAGAACATTCTATCACCGCCAAAAGATTCCCTGTCTCCCTTAGCATTCATTCCTCATCCACCCCTCAGCTCCTGACAACCACTTCCTAATTCTCTGGGTTTGCCTGTTCTGGACATTCCACATAAAAGAAATCACACAGTGTGTGACCTTTTCTGTCTGGCCTCTCACTGAGCATCAGGTTTACACTTGTTATAGCAAGTGTCACTGCTTCAGTCCTTTTCATGAATGAGTAACATTCTATAGTGTGGATGGGACACATTGTATTTACCCATCCATCTGTTGATGAGCACTTGGGTATTTCCACTTTTTTTGTGAACATGTGTGGATGTATGTTTTCATTGCCCTTGGGTAAGTCTGTACCTAGGAGTGAAATGGCTGAGTTATTATGGTCGCTGTTTAATTGGTGATAGAAATCTCCAGAAGGAGGATGCGTTTGACTACTCTGGAGGAGGGACCAGTGTGGCCTGGGTCCAGCGTGGCTGGTGTGTCAGGTGGGGTGGGTGAGATGAGAAGGGGCACTCTTGGCCTTTTGATTTGGGTGCTGGGGAGCCACAGGAGGGTTTTGAGTGGGGGAGGAACACGCAGGTATAGAACCTCTCTGGTGTGAGAAGAGGCTCTTGGGTGAAGTAGGGGGCGGTCTAGGCAGGAGAGGACATGGCTGAGCTGGGGTGCAGGGGGGTGGAGTGTGATGAGTAGCTTTTGTGAAGGGAGAGATAGGACATGGGGATTCCAGGATCTGGGAGCTAGGCTCAGGGAGGGAGAGACCACAGGGCAAGGGGACTGTGGGATTTCCCCAATGGCTGAGCTAGAGGAGCTCCTGGGTCAGGCAGGGCTGCTGTCCTGTTCCCATCACACCATCTCCTCCTGCCTGTCTCCCACTCAGTGTAGGCCCTCTCCCTGCCCCCAGGCAGGCCTGGCTTTAGGGGTTGGGGGCGGCCCTACGGAATGCCTGAAGTGATCTGCTGTGCTCTGGGGCTGTGTGTTTGCACATGCTAGGGTACAACCTGCTTTCCTTCTGATCCTAAAGTTGTTTGTAGTCTGAGAAATAATGACAATGGCATTTATGATGCCAATGCAGCGGTTGCGGTGTTCAAGGACTATGCTCACCTCCTCCCTACATCTCCACTGACTCCCAAGAGGTTCTGAGACAGGCCTTGTTATCAGCATGCTCAATGTGCAGAAGAAACAGCACAAAGAGGTTAAGATACTACCCTAGGTTACTCAGCAAGAACATGGGGGAGCTGGGACTTGAACACAGACCTCAGGGCCTGAGGCTCCTTGCTGAGTCACTTTACTGCAGTGTAACTGAGGTTGGGAGCACCTGGCAGTTGAACCCAGGTGTCCGGTTGCTGTCTCAGCTGACCTTGACTTCTCTGCTTTCTCCTCTAGGTGATGGTCCTCACCCCTGGCTCCTGTCCCTGCTTCCCAGACGTCCTTGTTGTGGCCTTAACAGCCTTTCTCAGGACCCTGGTCAGGCCAAACCGCTGCTGCCTCACCTTCCTCCACACGGGCCTCAAATTTCCCTTCTCCAGCCCGATCTTGGCTGGGCCAGGTCAATCATGCCAGGAAATGGGGGCCCAACACCCCTGTCTCCCACCAAGCCCCTGCCTCCTCCCTTCTGCGTGAAGTGAGGTTGTATATTACCAAAGACAGAACCATTCCTCGCCTTTAACAAAAATATATCAAAAAGCAGCCCTCAGTGTCCTGGTGAGGGCCTGGTGGGGCTGGACTTTAGCTCATCTCGCTGGAAGGGGAAGGTTCCCAAGTCCCTGGCATAGAGCCGGAGTCCTATCCTGGCCTGGCTCAGTGTTTCCACCTAAAATATTTGGTGCCCAAGTTTTGAGGGAGAATTGAGGTGCTTTGGGTCCTCAGGCCAGGACACATGCTGATGTGGAAGTGGGGAGCAGACTTGGGGGTTTTGAGCTGGACTGGACATGTGGAACCTGTTTGTAATTAAATCTGGGAATGACCATAAGGAGCATGAGCCCTCTGCACATTAAAGGGCCCTCTCCGTTGGGGAGCTGAAGTCAGTTTCCCCAGCTTGAAGCCAGGTGGCACCAGATTTGGCCTCCTGGGGTCTGGAGGAGGTCGGGGCCCAAGGGCCTGGAGATGGACAGAAGGAAGCTGCCTGCCTGTGGGTGTGTCCCTGGTGGGGGGAGTGTTTGTGGGATGGTCTGCTCTCCCAGAATCCCCCAACTTCTCTCAGAACCTTTATTTTTTTTTAGAGATGAAGTGTATACCAACTCCTCGATTAAACACACCTTAACTTTTCCTTGGAAACACCTAGTTTCCAAATGCTACAAACCTCTCTTTTGAGATAACCCAATATGTCTGACAAAAAAAACTCCTTGTTTCCTTTAAGTTACCCTTTGCTTGCCCCTAAACATGGCTTGATCTCTCAGGGATCCCAACTTCTTTCCTCTCCATTTTCTTGAGATGCTGCCATTGCCCTCAAAGTCCCTACTTATTCCTGATGCCCAGTTGCCTCCTCTAGCACCCCAACTTCTGTCCTGCAGAACTTTCTGCATGTGGATTCTGAGACTCCCTCCCTGAGAGACCACCATTCTCCCAGGACTGTCCTTTAATTCCTCTCCCCAAAACATGGAGGGTTTTGCCTTCCCTGTAGTCGGCAGGCCTGGGGGACATAGTAAGGGTGTGGGGAGTAAAAGCCGCTCTGCTTTGTTCCTTAGTAAGGGTGAAACCATCAAAATGTAGAGTCAGAAGGGAACTCTGAAGAGACATGGAGACTGAGCCTCCAGCCTGTCCAGCTGTCCATTTCTCCATCTGTCTATCCATCCATCCACTCACCCATCCATCCATCCATTCATCTATTATTCATTCCGTTCATCAGTCCATCCATACACTATCTCCACCTGCATCCAAAGATCCTTTAATTGCCTTTGTTGAGTTTATCTTAGTTGCCAGAAGCTCTGGTGGATAAGGGAGACGCAACAGTGACCAAGACAGACTCATTTGAATTAACAGTCAAATGACATTAATCAGCAAATCACCACAGTGTCTAATGACAACTGTGAGAAGGAGAGAGTCTTGGAGCTTAGAGATCTCAGGAAGTTCTGGAGGCTTCTCTGGGAATGACAATGGGGCTTTGACCTGGAGGTTGAGCAAGACAGTTCTGGGCAGGGGAGCATCACTGGCAAAGGCCCTGTGGTGTGTGGAGCACAGCACATTCAGGGACAGAAGGATGGCTGGTGGCTGGAGGTGAAATCAGGGGTGGTGGAGTGGACAAAGTGGAGGTAAACCTGGGTGCCAGGGAGAGCTGCTGGAGACCTTTTAAGCAAGTGGGAAATACGCTGTGGAAACAGGGTAAGAAGGGCACTGTATCAAGGAGTATCAAGAAATGTGATTCCAGAGATTTATACACCAGAGAGGGGTCTGAAAGCACTTCATTCACCCATCCATCTATCCATCCATCCATCCATCCATCCATCCTTCCATCCATTCATGGCCCTGGGTCCTCCAAGGCCCAGCACCCCACCTTCAAAGGCTCACCCAGCACTCCCTCTAGGCACCAAGAACTGCACAAATTCAGGGTGCTCAGATTCACCCCACTTTAAAGATGAGGGAACAGGCTCAGAGGGGTCAGGTGGCTTCCCAAGGTCACATCACTAGGAGGTAGCAGAGCTGGGGTTTGAACCTCATTACCTCCCGCTTCATGCTTCCTGACCCAGGAAAGCCAGGAGCTGGGAGGCCCCAGGGTGACAGGACCTGGGCACCTGGCTCTAGATGGGTTTCCACACTGTTTCCAGCCAATTCTACTTGCAGTTATTCAGTCAGCAAATGCTCCCTGCCCCATTCTCACCCTCAGGGAGCCCCAGGGTGTTGGTTCAAAATCTGCTGTGCATTTTTGGACCAGTTGTTTCCCTTCCCTGAACTGGTTATTCTGCAGAATCAGGTTACTCTCCCATGCCTCAGGTTCCTCATCTGGAAAATGGGGATAATGCCTCCTACAGTGCCTTTTTGGGCCTGGGTCCTTCTTGAGGGCTTGCAGACAAGCCTTCCAACTCCCCCACCTTTCCCAAAGGAAAAGACAGCTCAGAGCCCAGAGCTGCATGGGCACAAGGTGGCTCCTCAGGCCTGGAGCTGGGATCTCAGGCTCTTTGTCTTTGAGCCACCTCCCTGTGTGTCCTCCAAGTCTGTCTGCTGGATGCCACAGGGGGCAGCCTATGACTCAGCTATGAATCCTGGGAAGCACCGCCTTCCTGTATCTTCTCTGAGACCTGCCACTTTCTCTTTTCCATATAACATGTCCCTGGGGGTTGGGGAGGGGTGAGGGCCTGGGGGGCTGAGAACTGAGGCCACTCAGCATGATGTAGGGTGGGTAGGGCTAATGGATACCATCTGGGCCCCCTCCACAGCTTGGGCCTGAAGCCTGCAGCCTCCTTATCTCTGGTTCCAAGGAGGCTACTGGTCAGGGTTTGTGGGAGTCCTGGGGGACTGGCACACCTATCAGCCACAGAGCTCTGCAGAGGAGGCAGCAGGTTTTGTTGGCATGGAAAGACTCCTGTGTGTAGCTAAAGGCGGTGGCCTCTCTGCCCCTGCCCTTTCCAGAGTGGGCTATGTGACAGCCCACAGGGCAGGTTTTTGGAACCTATCCTCAGGTACTTTTCCCATCTGGGCCTCAGTTTCTCTAGCCCCTAAATGTGATGGGGTAGGGGAAGAAGGGTGGGGCTCAAGGCTGAGCTAGGCTGTGGTGGGTTAAGGTTCTGGGATTTGCTTTGAGGCCTGACAAGGCCTCTTTTAGGTGAGTCCCTTTCTTTACCAGTAGCCACATTCATGATGACCAACACTTACATCACACCTGATTAGACCTTGTTCTAAGCAAACAGTAATTCTGATGCTGTGATGCTCATAGCCACTGAGGAGACCAAGACAGAGGTTTGGACACTAGCCAGAAGTCACAAAGCAAGAAGTGTTGTTGGTACCAGGATTTGAATCCTGGTTGAGCGGCTCTGATTTGTGTCCAAATCACTTAGCACAGGAAGGACCAGTGTGGAATAAACTCACTACCTCCTTTTCCGACACGACTTGGAGAAGAAACCCTGCCTCTAGTTGGGCAAGGGTGAGTGGAGATTGGCACCTGAGGCCCCCACTGCAGGAAGGAGAGTTGTTCCAGGAGTCATCCTTCCTGTAATCTGTTCCTTTAGCAAGTTTTCATTAAAGACCCCAGCGTCTTGCAGACACTGCCTGGCTAAGACCACAACAACTCTTCCTTTTGCAGCTCCAGGCCCAGCAGAAGCAATGGAATCACCAAAGTAATTGTTCCAGGGCACTCTTCCTGGTAGCTGAAGTTGGGGTTCAGCACGATTTGTCAGCATGTGATACGGGGGCTTAGCCCGGGCAGTGGTGAGGTGATCCATTCATTGGTATCTGCCTCTTCCGGCAAACTGTGTGGCCATGCTGGTTTTGCCCCAACACAAAAGGGGGCTTAGTGTTTGCTGGATGAGCAACGCTAAGACAGGACTCTTAGAGTCACCATCCCCTCTGAACCTCGCTTTCCCAGGTGGACAAGGGAGCTCCCAACTCACTCGAAGTTCCCAGTGATGTGCTGGAGGGGCAGCCTCCATCTGGCCACATTATCTTGCTGGCTTCTCACACAAACTGAGGCTGGACTTGGGACTGGTCAGCCTTAGGCTCCAGAAGGGGAAACTGAGGCTGAGGGGGAGGGTAAAGAGTGAGGAAGCAGGGGGGTTGGTGTTGGCAGATCACAAGGCAGAGGAAGGTGGGATTCCAAAGGGGATCCCAAAGGGACCCTGAGATCTTAGGAGCTGCCAGGCCTGGGGTTGCCTCAGTTTCTCTATCTGTGTGGACAGCACGCTGGTGCTCTCCCGACTCTCCTACAATCACATTTCCTGTTACAATTCTTATTCGCCTGTGTACCTCTCTGTTGACATCAATCCCCTGGGATGCATCACAAAGTGGGTGCTACATCCTTGGTCCCAGCTGTGTCCTCAGAGTCTGAGCCATTGTCCAGCACCCAGTAGTTGCTCAATAAACATTTATCCTTAAAATGGAGGAGCAGCCCCCTCCCTGGCTTCTGGGGTGGCTGCACTGAGTAATGCCCGTTCACCGTTCAGGATGAGCAGGGCTTACTTAGTTGCTGGGTACTTATTTCTAGAAGGAAACTCTCACCTTTCTCATATACGAACGGGGGAGGAGGGCGGGGAAAGACGGTAGGGCCTGGCACCAAGAAAGCGCTCAATAGTTATTATTATTGTTATTATTACTGTTGTTGCTATTTGTTTATTCATCACCGTAAGTAGGGAAGACTGCTCACCAGGGAAAGGGTCTGCGCTCCCCCCCAAGTGAACAGAGAAAGGCGTTTGGGGTTTCTGCATCCCCTGCCCTCTCATTCCACGCACCAGCGCTAGGGGTAGTCATCAGCAAACCGCGACCACCTGTCTCCCCCCCACCTACCCCTGTCAGACCCCTGGGTCCCCGCGAGGATCCTAGGTGCGACGGACCCCGGGGCGAAGCGGGAGCGAGCCGCGAGGCGGGCCGGGGGCGGGAGCGGCGGCCGTACTAGGGAGAATACGGCGGCGCGGCGGCCGGGCTGGGCGGTTTCCCGCCGCGGCCGGTGAATGAGTCCGACTGCGCTGTTGCCGCCGCCCTTGTGGAAGCTGCGGCCGCGTCCCCGCACCCCGAGACCCTAAGCTTCGAGCTGAGACCCCGGCGAGTCGAAGGGACAGCCTTAGCCTCGGGCCACCACCCCGGGCAGGTGAGTCAGGGACCCTGCCGCGTTCGGAGGGGGCTGCTAGGACCCCACCCCCACCCCAAGCTGAGTTAACAGGGGGTGGGGGAGACGGAGGGGAGGGGTCGGCGGCCTACGTGGTGGGTTCCGAGTCCAGCCCTCTCCCTTCTCCCACCCCGCTTGCCTGCACCCTCAGTCCAGGGAGAAGCCACAGGTGGGTGGGAGCCTGAGGGGGAGGGGCGGAGCTGGGAAATCTGGGGGTCCACCCACACCCCGAGGTGTCGTTCTGTAGACAGAGCGTGAAACCCTTTAAAAAGCGCTTTGAGATCCTCAAAACGGGGGTGGGCTCGGGAGAGGGGTCACTCTCCCTTGGGAGCTCTCCTCGAGTCGGAGCAGCGCCCTCACCCACCTCTTCGGCTGCGCCTGGGTGCTTGGAAGTTAGGCGCCATCCCCTCTGCGGGAGGGAGGGAGGGGCGAGCCCCCTCCGTTTGGCCCCCCAGACAGGCGCCAGGAACTCCTCCCTCAGCCCCCAGTACATCTGGGCCTGCAGCTCCTGTCTCCTGCTTCTCTTCCCAGGCTCCGCAGACCCCTCTCCTAGCCTTCTGCTCGCTGCCCCTATGAAGAAAACCAACATGTGGTTTCTGGAGCGCCTTCGGGGGTCCGGGGAGAACGGTGCCGCCGGGGGCGAGGCGGGGGACAAGGCTTCCAAGGGGCCCCTGTACAGCAACGTGCTCACGCCCGACAAGATTCCCGACTTCTTCATCCCCCCCAAGCTGCCGGCCAGCCCCGCGGAGCCGGAGGGGCCGGGGGAGCTGGGTCCCGCTGCGGAGCAGAACCTAGCCTCTGCTTCGCCGCGCCGAGCCCCGCGGAGCCCCCGGCTGCCGGCCAAGCTGGCAGCCGAGAGCAAGAGCCTGCTGAAGGCGGCCACCCGCCATGTGATCCAGATTGAGAGCGCCGAGGACTGGCCGGCCGAGGAGGCCGCCACCAACTCCGACCCCCAGGCCCAGGGCGCCATGTCCCTGCCCTCGGTGCCCAAGGCCCAGACGTCCTATGGCTTCACCACGCTGGCCGAGAGCCCCCACACGCGGCGCAAGGAGTCTCTGTTCCACAGCGAGCATGGGGCCCTGGCCCAGGTGGGCTCCCCCGGAGCCCGCCGCCGCCGCGGGGGTGTCAAGGCTAATGGGGGCGATGGGGTGTCGAGGGAGGCTGGCGGGGCTCTCATGAGCCCCAGCCGCTACTTCAGTGGTGGGGAGAGTGACACGGGGTCCTCGGCTGAGTCCTCGCCGTTTGGGTCCCCTCTGCTCTCGCGCTCCGTGTCACTGCTCAAAGGCTTCGCCCAGGACAGCCAGGCCAAGGTGAGCCAGCTCAAGCACTCCGTGGGCCGCCACGGCTCCCTGTCGGCGGATGACAGCACCCCCGACACCAGCCCTGGGGCGCGGCGCCGCCTGACTCGCCGCGCCACCCCGGAGCCGGGTGCGGAGTCCGGCCAGGTGCCCCGCGCCGAGCACGCCGTGCGCATGGGCTCGCGGGGCAGCGTGCGGCTGCTGGCCGAGTACGAGGCGGCCCAGGCGCGCCTGCGCGTGCGGCTGCTGGCCGCCGAGGGCCTGTACGACCACCTCTGCGATGCCCGAAGCATCAACTGCTGCGTTGGCCTTTGCCTGGTCCCTGGGAAGCTCCAGAAGCAGCGCAGCACCATCATTAAGAACAGCCGCCACCCGGTCTTCAATGAGGACTTCTTTTTCGACGGCCTCGGGCCGGCTAGCGTTCGAAAATTGGCCCTCAGGATCAAGGTGGTCAATAAGGGTAGCAGCCTGAAGCGGGACACACTGCTGGGGGAGAAGGAGCTGCCCCTGACCTCCCTGCTCCCCTTCTTGTAAAGGCCCCTTGCTGCTCGCCCTCTATCCCTCCCGCAGGTGCGGAGGGAAGATTCCACCTCCCTTCTGCACCCAGATTCGGACAGGCAGAAGGCCAGTTGGCTGGGCCAGGGGCCAGGAGTGGGAGGTGGGATCAAACTAAGGCTGGGCTGGGCCCTGACACTGCAGCTGCCACTGGGCTTACCTGGGTTGCTGGATGGTGATCAGGATACTATTTTTCATGGATTAGGGTTTTTGAAGGAAAAAGAGAGGGGGCTGCAAGGTAAGAGAAGGCCATTTGCAGGACTGAGCATTCCCCCTGTATGCCAAGTTCCATGTCCCTTGACATGGCCTCACCCTTTCGGAGTTCTGGGAAAGCGTTCTCAGGAGGCTGGGAATCTGTACCAGGAGGTGGCCAGGGTGGATCATAGACCTAAAGGTCTCCAGTCCTGAGGCTGAGCTGAGTCTTTTCCTGTGTTATACGAGTGTCCTTCTGCCTCAGGCCCGCCAGACAGGCTCCAGAAAGCAGTGCCAGGCCCAGGGTTCTGCCAACAGTGCCCTATGGGGCTCTGGGAGGCATCAGTGTTGTGAAGCTCGTCATACAGGAAGTCCCAGAAGATAAAAATGGGAGTAGTGGTTCCTCTTCTGCTTCTGGAGCCAGGCAGCCCTCCTGTGGGCTGTTTTCCTCCAACACCTTCTCCGCTTGCTTTTTGTGCACAGACCAGCCTGGCTTGTCCGCTGCCCCTGCTGGGGACCCTTGGCCCTGCTCAAGCCTCCTTCCCCTGGAGAGTGATGCTCAGAAGGCACCCAGAGAACAGCCCCCATCCCTCCTAGGTTGCCACCCAGCCCCCTCTGCCCAGCACCCTTGCCAGCTGGGTACCAGGGAGTGATGCTTAGTAACTGATGGCTGTGGCTTTTACTCCACGTGTGTAAATAGGTTTTGGTTAGGGTGGGTGGGACAAAGGGGCACCCTGGTGGGGGCTTTTCATGCTGCTAGGTGGCTGCATGGGTTTACTTGTTGTGTCAGCATGTGGGTTCTTGAAAGATTTCTGTGGAGGTTTCCAGTTCAATGAAACAAATGGTGCCATGCCAGCTCTGCCCCTTCACCTCTCCTGGGCGTCAGCTGGCCATGGATGGACCAGGGCAGCCCATTGGGATTCTGGGACATTCTGCTTAAACATTGCCCCTCCTGACTCTAGGTTTCCAAGTCCAACAAAGGGAGAGATGAAGAAGCAGAGTTCCTGCAGGGGTGGGGAAAGCACCAGTGCACCCTGCAGCATGAGGGGAAAGGGGACCCTCATGCTAGGGTCTCTTTTCGTATCCTCTATGGCCTCTGTCCTGTGCCTGTTCCTTCATGCTCCTGCTCCTGCCTTCGTAGAGGCTCCCCTCTCCAATCTGGAACCTGGAGACCACGAGGGTCATGTTTGTGGGCCTAAGAGGCGACAGAGGTCCCTGCATGGATGCCTGGAGCTCACACCTGACCCCTTCTCTCTGACCCTGACCTTTCCCTTCCCTGCTTACCTTCTGCTGCACCCTCCCATTTTTATATGCTCCTGCACTATTTCATATCTTTGTGTTCAAAGTTGACTGTGGGTAAACCTCTCAAGTGTGTTTGTTTATAAACGCTGTTTTTAGTGCAATAAAGGTGTTTCAGGAATGCGGGGGTGGAGATCTTTCTTCTTTGCTATTTAATAACAAGAGAGAAATGTTGTCTTGAATTCCAAGGAAGGTGGCAGGAGCCTTCAAGGTCAGTGAAGTCCTCAACACTTTCAGACCCTCTGCTTGGGACGGAGGCGAGGAGGCGGGATTGCACAGGGTGATGCTGTGGGGCCCCCCAGACCCTGTTATACCAGCCACTAACGTTCATTCAGCAGATGTCTGCAGGCACTGCTCTTACCCTCCTCTGCATGAATGGTCTTCACAGCAGCTCCTCAGAAGGCTGTTCACATCCTCATCTCACTAGTTAACAGGAGCCAGGACTCCAACCTGTGCTCTCACTGCAGCCACCAAGGAGAGAATTGGCAGGATCTGCCCCTTCCCAGCTTTGTTTCCCGGGGACAAAGACGGGACATGTGGCGCCATCACTAATGGGGACCCTCCTCTTGGGTCCCATCAGATGCCAAAACATGAGCACCCGCCGCTGACCTGACCTTCATTCTCATCCGGTCTGCCCCAGCCCCTGTATCAGACAGGAATCAGAAAGCAAGTGCTTCAGCTGAGAGGCCAGCCCCCAGAGCCCCCAGTTCAGAGGCCTGTTTTCTGCCCTGAGCCCAGGCCTGTGCCTTCTTCTCTTTATCCGTCTGGGGCCCAGACTGTCGGGGTTGTCACGAAGCCACCAGGAACCTTTGAGGAGTTGGGGTCCTGAACAGCCCTCCACCTGCTGCCAGCTGCTGGATGAGCAGCGCTAAGGCGGCCTGGTCGGGACCCAGGATGTGTTGCCAGGGCAACCGGGTGCCTTCTCTTCCCAACCAGCCACTCATCACCCGGCGGTCTGTGTGTGCGCATGTGGGATTGTGTATCTACGCATGTGTGTGCGCGCACACGCAACTGTGGGCTTCTGCAAATGTGTAAGTACATGTGTGCCTCATGTGCATGTGTTTGCATGCCAGTGTAGTGACGTACATATCAGAGTGTAGTAGTGTTTGTGCACAAGTGTCAGTTTGGGCAAAACCATGTGAGTGCATGTATGCAGACCAGTGTAGCCATATCTGTGTCAGCAAGTGTGTGTATGTATGCTTGCATGCCTGTGTGCTTATGTATTTTTCTGTGCGTACACACATATGTGACCATGTGAATGTGTGCATGAGTGTTGCTATGTAACTGCACACATGTGTCATACATAACGTGTGTGTGTGCTGTGGCTGCCCAGTGCCTCAGAATGCCCCAAAGGACCAATGGCTTGAGAAGCCCCCCTCTGTCCATGCTGGTTCTTCACTGGGAACACTCTCACTCTGCCTTTGGGTCTTGACCCACTGCCTTTTCCTCTGGGCATCCCCGTCCCGAAGAGGTCAGACCCACTTTTATACTCCTTGTTAATGTAATGCACTGCCTTGCACTATTGATCCAATTGGAGTGATCTGTTGTTTGCACCTGCTGCATCCCACTGCTCAGCCCATGGTGCTGACAAGGACAGCGTTGGCACTCTCCTTCCAGCCTAGTGACCACCCTGAATCTTCCTGCTTTCAGAAGGACTGTGAGTATCCAGGGCCAGCACTAGCAGTAGTAGGCACCTCATTAGGTGCAAATCACAAAATGGTGTCCTTTTTTCAAAGCAGATCCAGCACAGCCGATGACAGAGCCAAGAGATGCCCGGAGACCTTGTGGGCACCTGGATCCAGCTGTGCCTGAAGTCCATAACTGCATACCGGTTCAGTCCAGAGGGTCAATACAATCTTTTCTTAGCTTAAGCCAGTTTGACTTTTTAAAAAACTTGCAACCAAGAAACACTGATACAGTGAGACTCCAGTGTGAGGAAGGAGGAAAAGCACTGAGCTAGGTGTGCCCCAGTCTGATAGGAAGGAGGGCAGCATCCTGAAGCATGGGATTTGTACATCCTAGAGAGCTGGGGAATGTGGCCGTGGGGTGAGGGAGTGCGCATTAATCAAGAAGGGCTTTGCAGGAGGAGCAGAAACTGAAATAGGGAAGTAGTGAGGTAGCAGGCACTATCCACAGGTAGAGGGAAGGGGCTTGGGAATCCAGCCCACTGGGGCCTCCATCTCACCCCACCTCAGCTTCAGCTGCACTGCCTGCTCCTATCTGTCCACTGCCTTCTCCTGCTTCCCTGCTTGAAAACCTTCCATGGCTCAGTATGGCCCCACCCAATGTGAATGCACCACACTGAAGCCCACGCACCTTCCTGGAGCCTCTGCTTGTGTGGTCCCTGCCTCCTGGGACATCTGGAGGCCCGCAAATCTGAACCCTGACTCGCCTGGGGAGTGTTCCATGGTGGATTCCAGCCCAGGACTTGCCGCTCCACAATGTCATGTGGCCTTGGGTGAGTCACATGGCTTGCATGGGTCTCAGGCTCCCCATGAGCAATGCTTCAGCCCTGGTGATGAGGTCCAAACTCATGTGTGGAAAGAGCTATGGCCCTGGCTGGTGTGGCTCCATGGACTGAATGCTGGCCAGCAAACTGAAAGGTCACTGGTTCGATTCCCTATCAGGGCACATGCCTGGGTTTTGGACCAGGTCCCCAGTTAAGAGTGTGCAAGAGGCAACCAATTGATGTATCTCTCGATCATCAATGTTTCTCTTCCTTTCTCCTGCCCTAAAAATAAATAAATAAAATCTTATAAAAAGAAAGGAAAAAAAAAAAAAAAAAAGGAAAGAGCTTATGTGCAGGCGTGTTCCATAGAAGCAGGCACAACATAGCAATGATAATATAATCACATTAGGATGATAATTACAGGCTACCATCAGACCCATTGAGGCCTATGGCTTCTTTGGCCTCCTTGTGCTGGGGCCCTCTTCCTAGTGCACCTGCCTCTCTGTCCAGCTGCCTGAAGCCCCTTCCCCCCCAGTGCGGGATTCAATTAAGCTTTTGTTTTCTTCTCAGCTCTTCTGAGAGTGGGAGGGAGGGGTTGCTTGCAGCTGGGTCTGCTGACAGGAGGAGAAAAATGACTTCAATAAAAGAGGAGTCGCTGGGGAGGGAAACCTGTATGTACACATCCTCCCTCCCCAAGAGAAGTAAATCCCTAAGAAGTCAGGAGCATGGGGCAAGTGTCCAGCGTTGACCTGGAGAAGAAGATACCTTATCAAGACGGGCTCCTGGTGGCTAACTGGGCTCAAATGAAAAAACAAAAACAAACAAACAAACAAAAAAACAGCCGAGTTGCCATGTTGAATGTTTCCAAACTGGGATTTTTCAGATAGGCTGCACTTCAGGGCGAAATCTGCACTGACCTGCCTGCCTGCTGAGCCAGCTCTTTTATAAAGGAGTTCCTGGAATTGTATTTCAACCAATAGGACTGAGGTTTCCCCTGTCCAACTGGAGCTGCACAGCTATATTATCTCTGGTAGCATTTTCACTAACCAATCAGAATAGCTCCATTCCAACCAATAAAGATAGTTGCTTTTAGAATCAATCAAATTGTGAGGTTTGAAGTCCTTGTTTGCATGAGGATGGACCAATCTGGAACCAGGGTGGGGACTTCTTTCTGTATAAGTCAGCTTCCCTAGTTCTAGCTGGGGATCACATTTTTTTTCCTTTCTGTGGAAGACTGTGTTTCCTTGGGGAGGGTGAGACACTGAAGATATCCTGGTGGAGTAGAGCTATCTAGCTGGGTAGTGACCTTGTCAGATGGCCACTTTGCTCTGGTGCTGTCCCACTTTTGAGTTGTTTCACTATTGAGCTGTTTGTTTGCATTGAATACATTTTCCTTCACCACACCTGAAATTGGAGATTCCTGTTGGTGTTGAATTGGTGGCAATGACCATAGGTTGACACCAGTTGCAAAAGCGTAAGACCCAACTCTACTGCTCACAGCTGGCTGCCTGGCTTTCTGAGCCTCAGTTTACCCTCCCCCCTGGTCAATGGTCACTTCCCTCCAGGGTTAAATAGGTATGCATTCACACTGCAGGGCCCATACTGGTGGGAGGATGACCTACTGAAACTGCACCAGGGCTCTGCAGACTCCATTCACACTTGGGAGACTGAGGCACAGGGAGGCAAAATGACATTTTCAAAACCTCCCAGCTGGAAGGTGGCAAGATGACAATTTGAACCAGGGCTGGTGCAGACCTCAAGTCCTCAAGCTCATTCACACTCCCATATCCCTGCAGGCTCTCCCTTCCCAGAGAGGCCCTGCCCTCTACACTCTGCCTTGGTGACACAGTTGAGGTTTGAATTCTGACAGGTCACTCTCTTTGCTGTGACTCAGTTTTCTCCCCAGTACCCTATAATCTACTCTGCTGGTAAGGTGGGGGTGACAGCTGACTTGGCACTAGCATGGTGCTCAGACCTGGTGCTGGGAAAGTGGCAGGCCCCATGGAGGGCTGTGGGTGAGGCCTTATACTCCCTGACTGGTAGGGAATCAGCCTTGCCCAGAGGCCAAGATATAAAATCTGTGGGATGTGCTGGCTTTGATGTGGGAGATGAGGAGTAAGGGCGAGGGGTGGATGACCCCATCAACTCCTCTCTCAGCCCGATTCAGTCCCGCCCACCAGCAAACCCAGAAAGCTCTGTCTTTCAAACACACACTGAACCCTCCTTGCAAAGAACTAGCTGCTACACACAATAGGCTGTACTGATGTTGAGTGAGGAGGCTGGACACAAAGAACATGTTATGCAATTCCATTTATAAGAAGTTCAAGAACAGGCAACACGAATCTACGAGGATGGAAGTTGGATGGCCACTGTGGAAGTGGTGACCAGAGGGGGATGAGGATGGCCTCTAAGAAGCTGTCACTGTCAATATTTTCATCCGGGTGGTGATTCCTGTGGTAAGTTCACTGAGCTCATAAGGATCAAATAACTGGGGTAGGTTTTTATATTTTTATTTATTTAAAAAAGATTTTAGTTATTCTTTTTAGAGAATAACTAAAGAGGGGCAGGGAAAGAGGGAGAGAGACATCAATGTATGGTTGCCCTTCACCTGCCTTCAGCCATGGACCTGGCTGGAGACCTGGCTTGCAACCTGATTATGTGCCCTGGCTGGGGAATCGAACCAGCAACCTTTGGGTTGGCAGGCTGGTGCCTTATCCACTGCGCCACAAGCCAGAGCTATTTTTAAAAGTTCTTACAACTCAGTAACAAAAAAACAAAAACAAAACCAATAACAAACACAGCCAATTAAAAATATGAGCAAAGGACTTGAATAGACATTTCTCTAAAGAGAAATGGCCAACAAGTCCATGAAAAGATACTCAATGCCATTAGTCATCAAGGAATTATAAGAGGATAACACTTCACACCAATAAGAACTGGAAAATAACAAGCGTTGGTGAAGATGTGAAAAAATTGAAAGCTTACATACTGCTGGTGGGAATGGTGCAGCTGCTGTGGAAAACAGACAGGCTCTTCCTCAAAAAATTCCACATGGAATTACTACATGACCCAGCAATTCCACTCCTGGGATACCCAAAAGAATTAAGAACTGTCCCTCAAACAAATATTTGTACAATAAATTCATAACAGTATTATTCACAAGAGCCAAAAGGTGGAAATAGCTCAAATGCCCATCAATGGGTAAGTGGGTAAATGTTACATTCATGCAATGAAATAGTACTCGGCCATGAACGGGAGTGAAGCACTGACATTCGCTACAACGTGGATGAACCTTGAACACATGATGCTCAGTGAGAGAAGCCAGGCACAAAAGGCCTCACAGTGTGTGATTCCATTTATGTAAAATATCCAGAACAGGAAGTCCGGAGACAGAAAGTGGGTTAGTGGGTCGTCAGGAGCGGGAATCCGGGAGGAGGAATGACTGCTCATGAGGACAGGGCCTCTTACAGCGATGATAGGAGCGTCTGGGAATTAGTGGTGCTGGTTGCACAGTGTGAGTGTAGAGAATGACACTGAATCACTTTAAAATGTTTAATTGTATGTGACTTCAATGTTTTAAAAAGTTCAGAGTTTGATAACATGATTTGTACACTTTACTGTAAATTATACTTGAATAAGAAAGATATTTAAAAATTCCCACCTTTTCCTGTCCCTGCTGTGACTGGGCCCAAATATCTGCCCCAACCATCCCTCTTAGTCCCCTCAACCCTAGTTGTCTGAAGTTCTGCCCACAGTCTGTTCTCCCTCATAGCCACCAGAGGGCGCCTGTGAGCACTTGAGTCAGGTTTGACACTTGGACCCCACAGCCTGTCCTCCTGGCAGGAGATAGGAGAGGGGGACAGTGAGCACTGCGTGGGCAGAGTCCTGCTCTGCCCACGATTCTCCATGGCTCCCATGTCCCTTGATGTAAAAGCTCAAGTCTTCCTGAGCCCACAGGATCCTGCAGGACCAACTTTATCACCTCCTTACCCTCATTTCCTCCCACTGTCCTCCTTCCCCATTTCATTCCAGCCACAGGGGCCTTTCTCCTGTTCCCCCAACATGCCAGGCACCATCCAGTCTCATGGCCTTTCCACCGGCGGTGTTCTCCTTCTGGGGTTCCTTTTCGCCAGATTTCCACAGTACACTCACCACAGAAAGGCCTTTCCCTAGGCATCCATCCAAAAGGTCCCCCACCCCTTTCTTCCTACCCTTCTTTATTTTCTTACTACCAGTCTAGGAGGACCATCTCCTCCTTGTCTTTTTAGGTCTAGAACAGTGTTTGGCACATAGTAGGTGCTTGACAAATATTTGTTGAAAGAATGACCCAGTGAATGATGATCAAGAAGCTAAGGTCCCTCATTTTTCTGAGAAGTTGGCAAGGGGGGGTGAGGGGTTAGAGGCCAAGCTTCCTCCCACCTCCAGAGGCATTTGCAGATTCTCCACTCCCCCTCCTAGGCTCTCCGGCTGTCTGGGAAAAGCTATTTTTTACTGCCTGATCTTCCACCTGAGTGTTTTATCTGCATAATAATAAGGGTGAGCTGATGGGTGAGCCAACATAAAATTATACCGGGCACAAGCAACAGATCTGTGGGTGCCTACTCAGCCCAGATGGTCCTTCACATGTCTGCCCTCCTGTTAGATAGGACATGGGTCCTCAAGGTCAGGACAGTTCTAAATGTTATTACTAAATGTTATTCTTGCTAAATGTTAAAATGTAGCACAGTACTTTGCAGACCAGCTGTAAACAGGAAGCGCTGACAGGAACTTACTGGGATGAAAGTAGCCAACTACAAAGAAGGAATCAACCTGTAATGGACCAAAGTGTGTATATAACGCTAAGTCTCTCCTTTAGGAGACACTGCTCCGGATATGTACCCTATCTTTTTACTTGCTGGGAGAAAATAAAACTATTTTACTTAAAAAAATTTTTTTTTCACATGAGAATATGCTTTATTGATTTTAAGAAAGAGGGGGAGGGGAGAGAGGAAAACATTGATGTGACAGAGAAACATCAATTGGTTGCTTTGAGTACATGCCCCAACTGGGGAGCAAACCCACAACCTAGGCATGTGCTCTGACTGGGAATTGAACCTGTAGCTCTTTGGTGCATGGAATGACACTCCAACAGAGTCACCCAGTGAGGGCCTATGTCTCATTCTTGTATAGAGAACTCCAAGTGATGAACCTCTCTAAAGGCTGGAAAGCCTTCCTATGCCGGTGTACCCCTGGTACAGGCATCTGCCCTTGCAGAGGGTGGCAGGCAGGTCCTGTAAAGTCATAGCACCAATGTAATGGGGTCTCCAATGTCCTCTTCGCCCTCCTCACTTTACTTTGGCCTCAGTGTTTTCATGAGGTCTCTCTGGGCTCCAGCAACCCTCACCTCTGGGGTTTTACTTTGTGCCCCCTGCCGGTGTTGCCCCCAGACTCCAAAGCTTCCTCCTTCCCATCTTTGTGCAAAGTCCCTTTCATGATAAGGCCCCATGACCGCGTTATTTAACCTACACTCATGATACCTTGGATGTCTGCGGGCTTTCCCCACTCCTGACACACATCCCTTATGCATGTGGTCATCTCCCTGCTAAGAAATCAGCGCTAGTGCAGAGACTTTTATCGGTTTTATTCACTGCTGGGTTTACCCTCTGGCAGTGTGCACAAGGAAGGTGCCTAATCTACACTTAAAATGCGTGTGAATGAATGACTGTCCAGGTCCATGGTGAGCTCTTCCTGGCCAGTGTTCCCCAGTGGGCTGAGTGGGACCGAAGGGGGTAAGGGAGCCCTATCACTCCTTCCTGCCTGCCATGCCCTTTGTACTCAGCTCCTGGGTGGCCGTATCAAATGACTGCACCGGCTGACCTAAACAACAGAAGCTTACACTTACAGCTCTGGAGGCCAGATGTCCAAGTTCAAGGTGTCGGTAGGGTTGTTCGATCTGGGGTATAGGAGGCAGACAATCTGTTTCAGGCCCCTTTTCTGGCTTCTGATGTCCCTTGTCCCTTGGCTCCAATCTCCACCTCTCTCTTCCATGACTTTCTCTTCCATGTGTCTGTGTCTGTATTTCTCTCTTTTTAGAATGACACCAGTCATTGGATTTAGGGGCCACCCTACTCCACAACAGCCTCGTCTTGGTGTAATAGCATTTGCAAACTCCCTGTTTTCAAATAATGTCACTGTCACAAATGCTGAGAACTGGAACTTGAACATATCTGTCTGGGGGACATGATGCAACCCACAACACGCTGCTTGTCCTCAGCCTCTGGTGAAACCGCATCCTAGACATATTTAGGCCTGCGGAGTCAAGTCTCCGGGGGTCTTGGCTGTTGTTTTCAAAACTTTAAATTTTGGATATAATTTCAAAGTCACAGAAAATTTCAAGATAAGTACCGGAAACTCCTGTCAACTCTGGCCAGGTTCCCCAGTTGGCTATATTTTGCCCCGTTTGCTTTGTCATGTTCTAGATCTACATCTACATGTACATGGCTCTCTATCCATTAGCTATGTGCAGGTACATACGAGGTCTGTCCAAAAAGTATTGGCTGCGAAAATGGTTTTAATTATATTAACACCGGCTCGATACTTTGCAGACCAACCTCTATATTGACATGCATTTCCTGAACCATATAAGATGATGTTGGAGGGTCAATGCACCTTCATCCATAAACACAGCACCACGTTTTTTCTTTAAAAACAATTTTCTCCCTGGCTGGTGGCACAGTGGATAAGGCACTGGCCTGCAAACCCAAAGGTCACTGGTTTGATTGATTTCCAGCCAGGGCACATAACCAGGTTGCAAGCCAGGCCTCCAGCCAGGTCCGTGGCTGGAGGCAGGTGAAGGGCAACCATACACTGATGTTTCTTTCCCTCTCTGCCTCTCTCCCCCTTCTCATCTCTCTAAAAATAATAAATAACATTCTTTAAAAAACATTTAAAAAATAAAAACAATTAAAATATATTTTATTTATTATTTCCAGAGAGAGGGAGGAAGGGAGAGAGGGTGAGAGAGACATCAATGTATGGTTGCCTTTCACCTGCCTCCAGCTACGGACCTGCCTGGAGACCTGGCTTGCGACCTGGTTATGTGCCCTAGCTGGGAATTGAACCAGCAACCTCTGGGTTCACAGGCCAGCACCAATCCACTGTGCCACCAGCCAGGGCTTAAAAACAATTTTCTTTTATAACCTGGTGCAGTTATTAAGATTAGGAAATTTCACATGGAAACAAGACTCATTTCTGACCCAGTGACTAGGGGGACCTTGGTACCTGAGAGGTTGCCATGACAACAGATGATGGCAGCTAGATCAGCAGGCAACAGCTGAGGCAGAGGCCCAGTGAAGAGGCAGAGGGCACCCTCTGCCAAGCTGGGGGAAGGCCAGGGTTAATAGAGCCTTGGGAACCACAGAGAGTGAAGTTCCTCCTGGTCCTCTTAGATCAATGAGGGGTGTGTGTGTGAGGGGGTGGGGATTAAGATTTAAAACACATCCTTTGAGGAGACACAATTCAACCAAATCCAAGCAGTGTCTAAATTCCTGGGGCCATAGGGATTAGATATTAGCTAATTACTACCGGGCACATGATCTGTGGTTGTAATCAGTCCATGTCCATGACTGTTCCGTGCATATGATGGGCTCCCTTTGCTCTACCCCTTCTGCTTCCAGGGTCATTGTCTGCCCACCAGCCTCCTTTGTGCCTGTGGACAGAGCCTGGATGCTGTTTGGGTATCCACTCCCCACCCCGTGTGACACTGGGGAGTCCATCCTACCTGAGTGCTGCTGAAAATCCACATTGGTGTTCCACTACTTTGCTGGAGATTGGTTTATGTTGGGATTTGTGACTCCCTTCTAGCCAATGAAATGTGAGGGAGGGCCATGGGGGCAGCTTTTAGAGGCCACTGCATTCTGAGGCTCATGACCCCTTCAACAATATGGACTCTCATTCCTCATGCTGTTATCTCTTGTTCTCGCTCTTCTGCTGCCTGCTTCCACTTATAAAGGCCCTCATGTTACATTGAGACCATCTAGATAATCCAGGTTCATCTTCTATATCAAAGTCAGCAGATTAGCAATCTTCATTTCATCTGGAGACGTGATTTCCCCTATACGCACATTAAAACATATTCACAGGTTCTGGGGATTTGGATGTGGATATCTTTGGGTGTTGTTATTCTGCTGACCACAGAAGGTCTCCTTGTTCCTAAAAGGGAGGCCCAGGAAAATATGGTCCCTTTCTGACTGTGGCCATTGCAGCATTGTGATGAGATGTCTGGAGCAGCTGCAGCCATATTGGTGCCCATCTGAGGACAACCACAGTCAAAAGTAGGCAGAGCCAAAATAATCACAGAGCAGCAGAGTGGAGTTCAGAAGCCTCTTTTTGCAGGACATAACACATTGCTTCTCTGGTTAAGCCAATCAGAGGCAGGATTTTCGATTGTCCACTGTTCAAGGGATCTATAGAGCAGAATGCCAGCTGCTCCTTGAATGTCCTAGAAATAGAACCCCAGCCTTTATGCATCCATGCATGCGTGCATGCGTGCGTTGGGAAAGGCAATCCTTTCCTAACTACCTTTGCAACAAAGCGTGGCCCTGTGACCAAGTTCCAGCCAATGAGATGTGAGCAAGAGTGGCCATGCCTTCAAAAGCAAAAAGTGCACAAATTCCTTTGGACAGTGAAATGAATTAAAAAATCGTGGTGTATCCACTCAGCGAAATGCTGCCCAGAAGTGACAATAAACATGGATGAATCCCACAGACATAGTTTTGAACTTAAGAAACCAGACAAAAAAGAACATAAATACCAAAAAAAAAATTATGTTTATATGAAGTCAAAGCCAGTCAAAATGAATCACCGCTGTGAGAAGTCAGGGTAGCTGTTATCTTTTAGGGGGTGGGGAGGAGAGACAGAGGAATCTGGGGGCTTCTGGACTGTTACATAGCTGTGGTCTATTGTGGAAAGTCCTACATTTAGCATATATGGTATTTGACACCAAAAAGGAAAAAAGTTCCAAGAGAACAGGGCCCAGCCTCCCCTCTGTCCTTTCTTGAGCTGGGCAGGCATAGGTTTCAGGTACCCAGACTTTTGTGAGGAAGAAGCTCTTCTGGGTCTTTGCTGCAGCCATGAAACCACTTGCTTCTATGGGAGAAAAATAGACTTTCCTCATGATGGTCAGAGAAATCGATAGCAAGCGTAGTGCTCTTCTTTTCAGAGTTGAAGTTTCTTAAATATGAGTAAGAGATGTCTTGTTATTTTAGACAAGAGCAGATGGTATGCATTTCAGCCCACTGTTACTAATTGGACGTACCACAATAGGCCTTACCTATGTGAGTTGTTCTTATGCAGGGACACCGGGCAATGCTGTGGACATCTGTGGTTGTCATGACTAAGGGTGCACTTGACATAGAGTGGGTGGGGTCAGAGATGTTGCTGGATCCTCTATAGTGCCCAGTATGGCCCTTCACAGAGAACCATCCAACTGTCCACAGTGCCTATATGGAGAAATCCTGCTATACATTAAAGAACATGTAGCAGATGGAGAGGCCCCACGCCGCCTCCAGGCTCTTCTGAGAAGTAAGGCACCACCCACCCCCACCTCAGACCCCACAGGCCTTGCTGGCTCCTTCTGTGTCTTCATCACCTGAGTGGGGGGTAGGGGGGTAGGTGATGGGACCTCAGGCCCCTTTCATAGGACCCACTGTGGACTCCCAGTTCTCTTACCCCTTGAATTTTTCCCCTCACCTGAGGCCTTTTTTTTCTCTTTCTTTCTTTTTTCATTGCTTTTAGAAGGGGAGAGGAAGGAAGAGAGAGAAGCATGATGCAAGAGAGAAGCGTCTCCTGGTTGCCTCCCGCATGCACCTGGACTAAGATTGCAGGCACCGGGACGGGGGTAGCACATGCCCTGACCAGGGAACGTTTGCACCTGGACTGGGTATCGAGCCCACAACCTGGGTATGTGCCCTGACCAGCAATCAAACCTCAGCTTTGCGGCCATGAGATGAGGCTCCAACCAACTGAGCCACACCGGCCAGGGCACCCTCTTGCATTTTGGGAGAACGAATTTGATCTCAGGCGGAGAGCGGGACAAGGGAACTTCACACCACGGTTTTTACTCTGTGCATCTCCATAGGAACTGGAGTGGGTTTGAAATTTAGCCCTGGCGGGTTTGGTACTGAGACCTCGTGTCTTCCTCAGAGGCAGGAAGGGCACTGGATCCCTTCGTCTTGGCCACACACAAAAAATGCCCCATGGTCAGGACTTGTCCCATCATTACTGAATTTTCTAAGTACTGAAACTCGCCAATGCTTGGGGGCTCCGCCAGAGTCAGCTTGACGCTGCATGCTGTGCAATCTTGGGCACTAATGCGGCCTCTCTGGGCGACACGGGGATGGTGGCAATACTGAAGTCCACCTCGGAGGAGGGCCTGTGCGGAGGCTTCAGGGAGACTGTGCGAAGCACCAGCAAAGGGGCCTACATGCCCTTGAGAGGGGCGACCTCTTTTGGCCACTCAGCGGTACTGTTGTTTCTTCCTTACGCCCGCAGGAGAGAAAATAGAAAGCCCACAAGGGGCGGGCCTGGGCTGGATGCAGGGGTGCCAGGAGCACGGTTCCCGCTCAACAAAAGCCCATACTCTAACGGGGTAAAAAGACAGTTACAGGATGTGAGGGCGATCTGGCTGCGGCATCTGTCACCCCATTGATCGCCAGGGTTGCTTCGGCTGGTCTGGCTGGCTAGGCAGGTGTCCCCTCCTCCCTCACTGATCCAAAGCTGCGCGCTCGGTGGAAGAGGACTACCTTCCCAACTAGAGGAGAGGACCGGTCTTTGGTCAAGGGTATACGAATAGCTGCGCTCCCCCTCTAGAACCTCCAAACAAGCTCTCGAGACAGTTACAAAAGCAATATACAGGGTGCACGCAAACAATTGGCAAAATTTTAGTAAACTAAATAACATGCCACTAAGTGTTATATTTTGAAATAAATTTATTTCAATATGTAAACACATAACCATAGTCATTATTTTTTTTTTATTGTTAAAAAGTCTCCATTTGCTCCAATAATAGACTCGATTAGATTTTGGAATCTTGGGCATGCTTTAATAAACTTTTCTTTATCCATGGACATACATCATCATGTTTTCAATCTTAGCTTTAACAGCCTCTTTATTAGAATGAGGTTGTTTATTAATTTTTCTTTCACATATGCTGCATATGTTATAGTCTAAAGGATTTGCATCTGGTGAACTACATGGCCAGGTTTCCTTTGACCAGAATTCAGGAACATTGACACTGAGAAATTCTTGCATCTTTTTGGCATTACGTGCTGGTGCACCACCTTGTTGGAAGAGAAAATGACCTCCATTTGCGACTTGCTTCATCCACGGGTACAACTGCTTCTCTCAAAACGTCAAGGTAAACATCCTGGATCTTCACCGATGATGTCCTGGGTTCTGTGTACAATATCTGGACATGTGCCATCCTTGCGTACCTTATGCGTTTTCCTTGTTGGTGTGGTGACATCAGGGTCAGCATCATACATTTTCTTCACATTGTAAACTGTACATAAAGGGATGCTATTGAAGTCCGCAGTTTCCTTAGCAGTTCGCCCTGCATGCAGTCCAGAAATTATGGTTCCTCTAACATCGTATTCCTTCGACATGATGGTTGCTCTCAGAATTTAATACTTTATATCTGAAACAATATGTTAAATCATAGCTTTAGAAACATAGTTTTTCAAAATTAATAAGAAGCAAGTGAAATAAGGAGATGCAAAGTTAATGCCAATCGATTGCATGTACCCTGTATAGTAAGATCTTGATAAACACTGTGAAACAACCACCAAAAAGTCCGCATAGATTTAGGTAGGAAAACACTTACTCTACCTTTGGTGAGCAGTTAGGGGAGGATTTTTTGGAGGAGGTGATATTTAAGATAAGTCTTTGAGGACTCAGCCACATGAAAATCCAGGGGTAGGCTCGACGCAGGGTGATGAGAGGTGAGACTGATGGGAACGTGGGGTTTGAACAGGCTAACAGGAGGCCAGTGTAGCTGATGTCAGGGGGTCTCCCTCCAGAGGCAGGGATCTGTCAGGGACTCTGAAGGACTACCAGGATGCTTTGCCGAACTCATTGAGGACAGAATTGTTGCATAACGGACAGTCCTAAATTAATGGCTTAAAATCCCGAAGATGTGCTAAGTACCATGATTCTGCATCCTGGGCTGGGCTCAGCAGGTTAGCTGTCGTTCCGTGTGGTGCCTGTTGAGGCTGGGATACTGAGGGTATCTTCTTCTCTGATTGTCTGGGAAACCCCCACACGGAGAAGTCTCCAGGGTTGCCAAGTTCATAGGCTCAGCAATGCCGCTTAAGACCCATCTTCCCTCATTGTCCTCATGGTCACTATATAGATGTCTGAGCTCTAGGCATCACAGACAGTCTCAAAAATAACCAAAAGGAAGAGACAGGTTTCTTCCTTTTGTGTTCTTGCAGTGTCCCCCTGAGGTCTCGTCCCTAAATCAATCCTGGGAAGGGAATAGAACATTGCCTCCTCGATCTGAGCACAAATGGGGTCTCTTACTAAGAAGAAACGTAGGATGAAGCTGTGGCTGCTCCAGTGCTGAGCCCTGGTCCCAATTTAACCATTCACTCAATAGTGCTTCCTGACAGTCTTCTGTGGGTGGTGCCATGCTAGGGACCAGGACATGCAGAATGGGACACTCTCAGGCCCTGGTCTGGGAAGGTGACTTTCTATAAAGCAGGTTAGAAAACAAGTAAGCCAACAATGTCATTTTAGGTGATATCAAATGCCACGGAGAAAGCAACCAAGTTGTTAGGACGTAGAGAGACCGAGGGTTGTGGCTGCCTTCCTGAGTAGGAGCTGGCCCAGGGTGTGTATGGGCAGAGAGACCAGCAAGTGCAAAGGCCCTAAGGAGGGGGACATGCCAGGCATGTTCATGGAGCAGGAAGGTAGAGTGACAGGAGAGGACAAATGAGGGGCTGAGGTTGGAGGTGAGCCAGCCCCACAAGACCTGGTGGAGGGCCCTTGAGAAGAGCTTCAGCAGCACCTGGGTGATGGGCAGCTGTAGAGCGGAATGTGGATGCTGAGAATGTGGGCAGGCCATTCTCTTGTTGCCCAGCGACCGAAGACTCATTGGGTGTGCTGGGAGCAAGGCTGAAGAGCTGGGGGAGGGCCCTATTCATGGGGGACCATCAGCAAAGTTTGCTTTATAACAACCATACCTCGGAGGCAGAGGATAAGTCAGAGAGGGGACAGTACGATGACGCTCTGGACCTCCAGAGCCCTGTGTATGAGAGCGTAGGGTCCAAGGACCCCAAAGACCAGGACTTAAGTAATGAGGAGCTGGAGTTTGAAGACCAAGAAGAGGAAATTCACTCTGAGGAGGTGGCCGAGGAAGAAGTCCTGGATGTCCATGACGCCGGAGAGGCCCTCCCAGAGCTCGAGAGGGTTCTGAAGAAAGATGAGGAGGAGGATGTGCCCGAGATGAGGTAGGCATAGGGGAGGGGCCTACACAGGCTGGAGTGGGGCCCATGAACTGGGAAGAGAGAAGTACCCCCATGCCCTTGTGGCCCCTGTGGCCCCTGTGCTGTTGCTACTCTTGGGCCCTCCCGCCCCCAGTCCCTGTAGTCATTCTAGAGTGAGGGTGTCAGACCAGGTGGGCAACACCCACACTGGCCTCTGAGGCCAAGTCAGCAATACCTGTCCAGGTTGCAGATGGGTACAGTATAAAACCCTACAAAAGTGCCAGTTTTGGAGTTGGACAAATTTCAGATGCCAGAGTTGAGGGGTCAGAGAGGTGGCCCTCCCTCCCTCCCTCCGAGAGAAAAAGAAATGAGGAAAATCACCCAGCTCGGAAGCTGCAAGCATGCCAACCACTGCGAATTGCCAGAAATGTTTAAGAAGGCTGGTTGGGAGGACATGTTCTAGGTGAACTGAAAGTTGGTGAATGAGCATTTGTGGGAGTGATTTTTGGCAATGGGTAGTATCCTGGAAAGAGCCAGGCGCCCTCTGGCAGATTTAGTGCGTGCATCCATCCATCCCTCCACTGGGCCGTGTTCTGGGTTCTTCTGGACTGACAGTCTGGGCAGGAAGAAGCCCAGTGGGGCAGCAGGAGCTGGCCGAGGCTCACCCCTCTTCAGCTGGGCATCATCTCCCATACCGCAGATGGATGTTTGCTGACATTACCTGTGATAGGTGGCGCGATGTTGTGGAGGAGATAGTGCAGGGCAGTGACAGGGGCCCAGGGAAGACATTTGGGTCCATGGTCGCAGGAAGTGAGCAGATGGCCCTATTCCTCCTGTCGTGCTGCCTGGGGCCACTCTAGCTCAGTCCGCCTTGGGGGCCTGGACACACATGAGAGGGGAAGCTGTCTTAAGTAATCACCGTGACCATCCTGTGAAGTGAGGGCAGGTCTCTGTTCCATTTTGCCGAGTAGGGAACAGGGCCACCTGGCCAGGGCCACACATCTGGCTGCTGATGGAGGGAGGACTGCCGTCCACATCTTTTTATGCCAGAATTTGGCCCCAGAGAGGACCCTTCATTAGGCGAGGAGATTCAGAGGGGCTGGGAAGCCAGCAACTCCAGTCTCACTACCCAACTCTCCCAAAGCCGGCTGTCCATCACCCAGCGGCTCCCCGGCACCTCCATAGTAAGAGGGAGGAAGAAGAGGAGAAGGCTTTTTGAATTGGCAAAACCGAAGACCAACTGGCAAGTCTTGAAAAATAGGTGAGGGGTGCAGACAGTCTTGCTGGAGGTGGGGGTGGGGGGTCGGCGAGGAGGAAAGTAGCCTCTGGGGGTCCCATCTGTCACCCACATAGTAAAGTTGGGGTAAAAAGTCAGGGTGCCAGCAGTGGGGACTTGGGGGGCATGGTGGCTGGTGGTAGCCTCTGGGTGCTGGCCCAGGAGAGAGAGGATTGGAGCAGGTGGGAGCTGCAGAGCGAGGCAGGGGCTGGGCTGTCTCATCACAGGATGGGGTGCCGCTGTAAGGGCTATGCCTGGATCTCCCCATGCATGAGGACCTTGCAGTTCTGTGTCTACTGGTAAGTCCCAGGGTGTCTCCTCTATCCATCTCCTGTCCACATTGGGGGGAACAGCCAGGCCCCAGGGCCCTTTCCTTAGTTGTGCCTTTTTTCCCAGCTCCCCACTTCTCTGAACATCGACCTTGTTCCACATCATCTACATTTCCCCGTGACTCTAAGATTTTTCTCCCTCTCTGACCTGCTCCCTTCTTGTGCCTACACAGTCTCTTCTCCCTTCCCACGGGTTGCTCCATCCCATCTTCCTCCAACTACCCAACCTGTGCTTCGCTGCCTTCCTGTCTGCGTGTGTGTATGTGTTTATGGGGTGCCCTGAGTTCTGTTTCAGATCAGGGCACAGGAAGCCTCTGCCCCGGCTTCCCTCACCCTGAGCCATGCCTGGGTGCATTCCAGGCCATCCGTGTACTGGACAGAGAGGTTTCTGGAAGACAGCACTCTCACTGTCACAAGGCCTGGTAAGTTGAGCTCACCCTCCACCTCTACTTCTCCGTTAGTGGCTGCCTGGCTTAGGGGTTGGCCTGAGGTGGCCCTTGTGCCAGCTGTGACCCCTGACCAGACTATCTGACATGCTGCCCCTGGCCTCCTGGTGCTGGGTTATCCCCATCTCACCCCAACCTGTGCCCTACTCTGGCTGGGGAGACCGTGGGGACTCCCATAACCCTAATGCCCCCAGGAGTCCTCATGGCTCTTCCCCTTCTTCTACCTCCCAGAAGTGTCTGCCTCTGCCATGGTCAGGGGGCTCATCTCTGGACTCTCCCCCTTGAGGAGCCAGAGCCAGATGGAGGCTGGTCCTAGGGGTGAGGGGTGTGGGGCAGATCCTCCAGGGGGAAATCCCAGTTTGTACCACAGCCAAAATGGCAGCTAGTATTATCTTTACAAAAAGCCTTTTTTCTTTCCCTCACAATGGTTTCTACCCTTTTTGAGAGCAATGGATTCCCTCAAATAAAACACTTCAAAAAACCTCATTATTGTAGAGAAGTAAAGGGCACGGTAAACACTAAGTCCCTGAAAACTCGAGGCCTGTACAAACCTCAGACCAAAGTCTACTTTCCCAGCCTGGGGGTGTTGGAGCCACATGAGCCCTGTCATGGAACCGACAGGCCTGAGCTCCTGTGCCAGCCCATCCCTACTTGAGAAAGGGACTTCAGGCCTCTGAGCCCGTCGTCCCAGAATGGAGACAGCAAAAGATCCTCTGCAAGGCATCTGCTGCTGAGCTGTCTGGGCCCATGGTTCCTCACACCATGCCTCCTGCTCTAGCCCATGGAAATCTGAATTCAATAGGAAGAAAACCCCTGGGGTGGACATGTTCCAAGTTGGGGCTGTTTCCCATTTGTGTAGCTGTGTCCCGCCGACTGGAGGAACTGGCTCGACCTAAAAGGTTCTACATGGAGTATTACAACAACAATAGGTAAGGGGAGGAGGGTTGGATGAGCGCTCCGAGGACAGAGTTTGGCAGAAAACCTTTCCCTTACCTTGAGAGGGTACATATAGCATGGGGAGGATTCAGGTCCTGGCACTAGATAAACTGAGTCCAAAATGGATGCTCACAGACAGGCACCTGACCCTTGGGATCTCAGTTCTCCACTGCAGAACAGATAGCAGTGTGAAGGTCGCACACCAAAGACATTTAGCTCAGTCCTGCCGAAGTGCTGAGTAATGCTACTTATCACCCTCATGGATTTGGTTGGCTCTGAAAGCTAGCAATTGTAAGACATTATTATTTTATGTGCAACTAATGAAATAATTCTTCGTTATCACTTAGAACTTTCATGCTTGACAAAAGGGGGTGTTGGTGGAGGGTTTGAGCAAAAAAGGAAAAGAGAAAAAACCTCATGGACACAGAAACAGGGTGGTCGTTGCTGGGAGGAGTGGGGGAGGGTGTAGGAGGATAGATGGTGATGATCGGAGACTTGAGGTGATGAACACACAATGCAGTGTACAGGTAATGTGTTGTAGAATTGTCCATCTAAAACCTATAAAATTTTGTTGACTAGCGTCACCCCAATAAATTCAATAGAAAGGAAAAAATGATCTTTAGAGTTGTTTAGACGTAAATTTTAATTACCTATCTTAATGAATGGGCTCATGTGGTAGGTGTTCAGGAGGGCCCAGTGACACGGACTCTTCAATCACCTAAGGGGGCACTTGAGGTGCGCCCCATGCCCCATATGGGCTGTGTACACCCTCATCTTGTTGTTGAGCCTTGATTGCTGTTGGCACATCAGTGGGAGGGATTTACTTCCACGTTGATCAGTCTCTGGTCACCTAGGAGGATTTACTATGCAGGGAACCACTTGTGAATGATGTTGGGTGGTGGTGCTTCATTGTGTCCACTGGGTGCACTGGGCCAAAGTCAGCCACCACCTGTGTTCTGCAGATGGCTGCTACTTGTGCTGGGTTTGAAGGTGCCCAGGTGAGGCCGACCTGTGAACTAAGGCCAGCTGCTGCTAGTGCTGAGCCTAGGGCCACTTAGTGAGATGTATGGGCTTGCTGAGACCAGGTGCTCCTTGTTTAAAAGGTTTTAGGACAATCTGAAACTTGAGCCAAAATAGGCCATTCCTATGAAAAGGTCACCAGAAATAGCTTGGGTGGGGCCTCATGAATCACCAGGGTGGGGCGAACAGGGTGAGCCAGGTTGATAGAATCCCAGATAGGCACCCTCTGCTGCTCCTGTGGGGGAGGGCTCATCAAAGGAACAATAGCCTCTGCCAGCACTTCTGTCGGGGAGAAAGCTGTTCCCCGCCCTGTTCTCACCCTGATACCACATCATTCAGTTCCTCCCCATATGTCCCTGGTGCCTTCTGAGCTGCTGCCCTAGAGCAGGAGCTGAGGAAGCGAGTCCCTGAGGGCATGGGCCCTTTAGAGGAACTGCTTGCACCTCTGAAGCCCTCTGTTTCACTCAGCCCCAATCCCCACTGCTTTTTACAGCCAGACGTTCTGGGAATTTCTTTTCCTGGCACTGGAACCCTTGGCTGGGGCACTGGGGTGGGGTCGGGACCTTTTACTACTCAAGAGGGACCTCTGCGGCCAAGATATTCTTCCCAGTTTTTACCCACCACAAGTGGGTGTGGGACCGACTGTCCCTCCTACTAATCTTGATGTGGCTCCTTTCTAAATTCCCAATGAAACGTGTAGGACTTTCATTCAGCAGATTTCAGGTGGTTCTGAATGATAGTTGGGCTGTAGTTGAGTTGTAATTTTGATGTGGTTGTGGGAGGAGGAGGGTACCACATCTACCTATGCTGCTACCTAGGTTGGAAGTCTGAAACATTTTTTGATTTAGAGAGGCCGACATGTTCCACATACTGTTTTTAAGCCTGTTTTTGTGAAAATAACTTTTCATTTTAATGCTGAACCATAGTGTAATCTGAAGGTAATTTAAACTGCAATTAGATTTAACATCTGTAAAGCCAAGAACGCATATAATTTGACTGAGGTTATTTCGGTGAGAACAGCTACATCCATGCACAGGTGAGGATAACTGTGGAGCTCCTGATGTCCGGCTGGCAGCATTTATAAGTTGCATCCCTGCCTCTTAGGTGTGGTAATATGAGAAGTTTGCTTTAGATTAACGAAATGCAGCTTTATTCCAGGAGCAGAGGCATAGCTGAGACCTGATTTTAGGAGGCGTGGCTCAGCAAACCCAGTGGAAGTTCACTTCCCCAGCTTTCTGTGACAACTGCTGGACATAAACTATTATCTCTCATGTTTAAATCTGGACTCATGCCCTGACGATGGGGGTATGGGGAGAAAGCCTTGAGGGGATAACCTCAGTACAGCATAGCTCCTGCCTTGAGAACACACAGGGGCTCCTGTTGGGCATTCTTTTATGAATCCCTTCTTGGAGCTGTTTTCCAAACCCTCCACTTTCCTAGGTTCTCCCCTATCCCAAGAATCAGAGAGGAGCTGAGAAATAGCTGACACACACAGAGAAATGTACAGACATGTCCCTCTTTGGTTGCACTAGTGTCTCAAATGTGGATGTCCCCTAGGATTACTCCCATACTGCCCATTCCTCGGTCTACCTTGGAATACCAAGCATCTAGTCGCCTGAGGGAACTAGCCACCCCGAGGATCCGGAATAACATTTGGAGCATAAACATGTCTGAGGTAGGTGCCTCACACTCCCTCACCCTCACCCCAATGGTTGGGCCCTGGCCTCACTCAGTGTCCAGCACCGAGTGTCCAAAGGCTTGGATCAGGGACCTAGACAGAGAAGCAGGACACAGACTCTAGAGCAACAGATGTGTGACTTTGGCCAGCTGTGTTATTTTCATTTTATACTTTATTACATACACAGACCCATAAACTATAGTCACCATATTTTTAAGTCATTGTATTTTTAACATATGTGGCATCCTTTCTTTTTTTTAAGACTTTATTTACTTTTAGAGAGAAGGGAAGGGAGAGAAACATCAATGTGCAAGAGAAACAGTGCCTCTCATATGCCTCAAACTGGGGACCTGGCCTGCAATGAGCCCTGACTGAGAATTGAACCAGCAACCTTTTGGTTCGCAGGCTGGCGCTCAATCCACTGAGCCACACCAGCCCGGGCTACGTGTGGCATCTTAATTCTTGCTTTTCCCCTCAATACTGGTTTTCTAGAGCATTTCATGCTGATTTATATAGAAGCAACACTTTAACTGCTGGGTCACATTCTATCCTATGAATATACCACAGTTAGTTTACCCAGTTCCCTATTGATAGGCAACTGGATTCTTTCCAGCCGCAATAAATACCACTATGCTCACATCCTTGTGCCCCTCCCCCAGGCATTTCTCTATATGGTCACCAAGTGTCCACCTGAGATGGACAAACTGTTCTTCAAAGTGCTTGGACTAATTTACCACCAGCCATGGATGAGGATGTCTCTACCCCCACATTCTTCCCAGGGCTTAACAATGTCAGGCTTTTTCATTTTTGTCACATTTGTGTGTATACAGCAATATTTTGTTATTTTAATTTATATTCCCCTGGTCAACAGAGAATTATTGACCATTTAGGTTTACTATCCTATATGATAAGCCTAGTCCCCTATGGATTTCTAGTTTATTGATTTAAAGGTACTCTTTACATATGATAGCTGTCAAGCCTTTTGCTGAACACATTGCAAACTAGCTTTTTTCCAGTCAGTCATCTGTCTCTTGGTGTTGCTTATGAGACCTTTTTTGATACAGGGGCCTCTGAGGAATTATGAACTGTTTTACTATTTCTCCTCTCATTCTGTTTCCAGGTGTCCCAGGTGTCCAGGGCAGCCCAGATGGCCATCCCCAGTTCGAGGATCCTCCAGTTGGCAAGGCCCAGGACCCCAGCCACCCTGCTGGAAGAATGGGACCCTGTGCCAAAACCCAAGCCACATGTGTCAGACTATAACCGGCTCCTTCATTTGGCCAGTAAGTAGGTTCTTGTGTTCATCCCCATTGGACAAAGGCAGAGGAGGGGAACAGTCAGAAGACATGGACTTTAGGCCTGCTTCTGTCAGATTTGTGCTCCCCTCTTCCTTTATCTCCTCCCTTAGCTGCAGATTGCCAGTTGTTAGGTTACTCTGGACAGGTTGTACTGTGCAGGCTTTCTGGGGAAAAGAGACAGAAGTTAGAGGGGACCTGATGCTGAGTGCTGGTTGAATGGGTCTATTGGAAGGACAAATGGGTGCAGAAAAGAAAGTTGTGGGGCCAGGGCCAAGGGAGCCAAGTCTAGGTGAAGGGCAGTTTTGAAATGGTATTGGCCTGATTCTCTTGTGTCCTTTAAAACAAATGAGCCCTGGATGGTGGCACAGTGGATCAGGCGCCAGCCTGGGAACCCAAAGGTCGCTGGTTCGATTCCCAGCCAGGGCACATGGCCAGGTTGCAAGCCAGGTCTCCAGCCAGGTCTGTAGCTGGAGGCAGGTGAAAGGTAACCATGCATTGATGTTTCTCTCCTTCTCTCCCTTCCCTTCTAAAAAATAATAAAATCTCAAAAACAGAAAGAAAGAAAAACAAATGAAATACCTGGTCCCCTCATGATAGCAGCAATGTGTACTAACTGTAGAGAATTGGGGAAATGAAGGAGAGCCTTAAAGGGGAAGGAAATCCTGCCCAAAGATAATGCAGTTTGGTGTGCTTCATTCTGGGTGTAACTAACGCATGCAACCACTGCGTGCCAGTAAGTGTGCACCTTCCAAGTGCTCTCTCTGCTAGTCTCCTCCTGTCACACCCCACATCCAATGCATTGAGAATTCCCATGTGCTTGGCCTTCCGAACACATCAGGAACCCTTTATCATTCACCAAGCAGTAGCCTCCATCCTCGTCCCTGGTGCCACCTTGCCATTTCTCATGTGGCAGCCACAGAGGTTTTGCTGAATTTAAGTTGGATTCCACCCTTCCCTGCTCATGACCCTCCCAGGGCTCCTGTCTCACCCTGTGTGGCCCACAGGCCCTTGGGATCTGTTCACCTCTGTCCCCCTTCCTCCCCCACCTGGTTCCACTCTTGCTGCCTGGAACACTGACCACAGTCACCTACATGGCTCATTCCTCTGCCTCCCCTAGGGTGGAGCTCCAATCTGTCCTCTCAGGGAGCTCCCCCACTTAACCCATGAGCTGCCCACCTCTGGGCACCTGTGTGCATCTACCTGGGCTTCTTTCTGTGCTCTTTTGCTGTGGCACCTGTCACATTCTGACACATATATTTATTACATATTTATGTGCCAGGCCTGTGATATCAGAGGCTCTGGAGATCCTCTGTGTCACCCTGCTCCTGGCGCATAATCACCAGAGAATGTAATTGGCCATTCTGGTTTACTCTGATCATTTCCCCTGTTTCCTATTTCCTGTGTTTTGGGTTATTGATTTGGAGTGTTTTTTAAAATAAGATGATCATTAATCCTTTGTTAAGAACATTGCGAAATAACTTCTCCCCAGTCTATCGCTTTTCTTTTAGCTTTGCTTACAGGACCTCTTGCTTGCTTAATTTATTCATTTATCCATTTCCTTAATATTTAATGATTGGTTAAATGAATGAAAACATATGCATGCATTTTCACTGCTTCATTAGACCGTTCTGTTTCTCTCTCTCTCTCCCATACCTAGACTATAAATACATACACATTTGTACATATACATTTGTCTATATATTCATCCATGCTCTAGATGTACCTGTAGATACACGTTTGTGTGTGTGTATAAGAATGGTGTCAGGTTGTGCTTTTTAAGTAGCAAACTTCTACCCACTAATGGGCATGATCAACATTTTAAAAAGTGAAATGATGATAAATGAAGAGCATGAACCATGTGTTTAAGTGTGAGTCTATGTTTCTCTGTGTGTCCACATGTGTGCTGTATGGCGGTGGACTCGGCCAACAGTTTAAAAACTCAGATACTACAACCGTGGAAATGCTCCAGAATTCTCGCAGGAGTTCAGAGAAGGCTGGGTTCTGGGTACAGTCTTTGTAGCCCCACAGGGAACCACTGAGGCCCCCTTCCCTTTGGAGGAATGCTCATTTGCCTGGCAAAGCCCTGGTACAGCCTCAATGGTCTTGTCTAGCAGTGGGCCTGCGTGGGTTTGTGCCTGCCTGGCGGAACTAACCCCACTCTTTTTCATCAAGGACCCCTCCACTGAGCCAGGCTCTGTCTGCTGAAAAGTGGGGACGGGCCGCCTTCTCCATTTGCACAGAGGCTCTAAACAAAGGGGTTAGAAAGGACCGCTGTAGCACCCCTCAAAGCAGAAGATCCAGAAGCTCCCAGCCAATGAAGGCTAAGGCAGTGGCTAAGGGTGACCACCCACTTCCCTTCTAGTCCTTAAGGAGGCCATGCACTGCTCTGTAAAGAAGGGGTGGCAGAGTGGTGGCAAGGAGGGAGTCTGGCTAAGCCACAGGTCTCTGACCCTGAAATCGTCTGTTTATGAGGCAGTACTGTGTACTAACTGCAGGGAATTGGGAAAATTCAGGACAGCTTAATAGGGAGAGGAACCCCACCCAAAGACAATGCAGTTTGGTGTGTTTCATTCTGGGTATAACACAAGATTACATGCAGAGTCGCAAATGCATGCAGCCACGTGTATGCCTGTGAGTGCTCTCTCTGCTAGTCCCCTCCTGTCACACCCCATGTCCAATGCACTGAGAACTGTGAGCTAGGCCTTCTGAGCACATCAGGAACCCACCCTTACTACACATATGGCTACTTCAATGAAATTGAATTAATCAATCAGTTGATTTAATAAATGCATTGATTTCATTAAAATTAAATAGAAGAAAACTCCAGCCCATACCAGGCACTCCCACGTGTGGCTGGTAGGAGCCATGTCACCAGCACTTCTGAGAGGGACTGGTTGGGGGGCTTCAATCATATTAGACAGTGAGGGCAGGAGCTCAGAGGAATGAGGTGGGAAGCTGAATCCTGAAAGGGCCTGGTGCACCCAAGGAGCTGCTCCTGGGTGCACCAAGCAGGCCTGTAGGACCAGTTAAGGGGAGATGCTTTTCACAGCTATTGCTCACAGCTTCGCCCCCTTATGACATTAGAGGAGGGAGGAGGCTGTGAAAAAGTCCACTGAGCCACCTAATTCTAGCCACCCGGACACTTTTGACCAGTCCCTCTGATGCCCCCTGTCTGGTTTGTGGGCATCTGAAATATATTTTTTCTTTACAGTTCATCCTTTTAAAGTGTACAATTCATTATACTTCCATAAAAAATAAAGTGTACAATTCAGTGCTTTTAGTACACTAACAGAGCTGTGTACCCATCACCACAATGAGAATTTTAAAACATTTTCATCACCCAAAAGAGAAACCTCCTGACCATTAGCAGTCACTTTCCACCCTGTCATCATCCCCTGGCACCCACTAATCCACCTCCTGTCTTTATGGATTTGCCCATTGTGGATGTTTCACATAAATGGAATCACACATTGTGTGGTCTTTTGTGTCTGACTTCTCACTGAACTTCTTGTGTTCAAGGTTCAGCCATATTGTAGCCTTTGTCAGTGCTTCACTCTTTTTCATGGCTGAGTAATATTCCAGTATGTGGATGGAACATGTGTTTTCTCATTCCTTTGTCACTGGAGAAGCCATTGAACCTGGGAACTTAGACCTAGCAAGTTGCTCTCCGTAGAGCATACCTAAGTGACTGCATACTCAAGGCTCTGGTGCATGATCTTGTCACTCTCTCCTGCCCTCTCTAGTGCCCAAGGTGCAGTCAGAGAAGTGTGTTCCTGACCGAAATCCACGCTGGGAGGTATTGGATGTCACCAAGAAAGTGGTGGCCAGTCCCCGGATCATCTCCCTGGCCAAGCCCAAAGTGCGCAGGGACCTCAACGAGGGTTACGACCCCTACTACATTTCCCGGGCTTCACTGGTTGCTCGGGCATCCCCTCGCCTGTATGAGCTTGCCACCCCCAAAAGCATCACCAAAAAAGTGTGAGTGACCCAGGCCTGGCCTCTGAGGTCTCATTCCCAGTAAACACCCAAGTGCATCCTAACCTTGTATGTTTGGCTGGCTCTAAGAATTTTGGCCTGGAGGAGGGAGGGTGAGCTGGAAGGCCAAACAGATGATCAGAAGAAAATAATAATATTTATGTTCATATCCACCTGTGATTTGTATAGCCCTTTATTTCCCAAATCACTTTCCCTACCGTCTTGAGTTTCTTCAACAGCCTCCCACAACTTCACAATTCCCCCCTCAAATGTCTTATGTCCAGAGCTGCTTATCCAACTACATGCTGGGTGTCCACAAGTACCTCAGACTCAGCATGATCTTTATAATAAAACCAGCACCCCCCTCCCCCCCAATGGTGTCCTCTCCCTCTGTTGGTTTAAGAGGAGCACCTTGTCACCATGACCCACTCCAGCCAGCAGTATTCTGCTGGCTGACAGCTGGGAAAGAAATGGGGCTCTTGAGTCCCCCCTCCCCAATTTCATTCTTCCCAGTCTCAATAGGAACCACCATTCACTCATTTGTGCAAGTCAGAAATCTGGGAGCTGACCTTCATATCCTCTCCCCTCTCATTCTATCAGAGATTTTGTGGGTTGTACCTTCCCAGCTCTCTCCACTTCTCTGGTCCCAGCCACTACTTGAGTCCCGTTAGATACCTCTGCCTACTCACTGCTTCCCACCTTCCTTTCTTGCTCTCTATAAACCTTCTCCCTGAAGTTCACACTTGGCAGTCTGAAATATAAAATGTAGTGAACCCCTGTTAGGCCTGCCCTATTCAAACTCGCCCCCAGCGCTTACCACAGGTTTACACTGTACAAGCGGTTTATAATTATTTAATGAATTCAGAGCCAAACACCAGAAGTTTGAGCCCTCCTTTCCAGCTGCCCAGTCAGCACGACGGCTCCATAGTATAGGGTCACCATGCTGTTCAAAGCTTTCCATAAGTTGCATCTCGCAAGCACCCCAATTAGTTCTTCGGCACACTGGATGGATCATCACTAGAAAACTGAAGTTCAAGAACCATGCTGCCCAGACTTTAGTTCTAGCTCTGCCACTTATGTATTGGGTGGCTCATCATTCTAGACCTCAGTCTCCTCACCTGTAATATGGGGGTACTAAGTATTTAGCCAAACCTACTGGAAGGAAGAAATGGGACAAAAGCTCCCTACACAGGTGTGGTTATCAAGAATCAGTATTTTCATAACAGTATCCCTCGTGGCCCTGGCCAAGGCCAGGGCTGGGGTCCTGTCCAAACCCTTGAACCCTTGGTTCCAGAGCCCGCCCCACCCCCTCACTCACCCAGCGCATCCCGGTCAGCGCACCTACTACGCCCCGCCTGCGCCCCGCCCTCCAAGACCACGCCCTCCACAGGCTCCGCCTTTCAGTGCTTTGCAGCCAATGAGCCTGCGGACCTGCATCCGGGGATCCCGGCGCGGCCACCGCCTCCCGCGCACACACACGGCTATGGCGGAGGTGAGTGAGCGGGCTGGGGGAGCTGGCCCCCCACCCCTGGTGCCCGCATTCCCCACCCCCCCAACCTCGGCCACATCGGGGCTCTGGGAGCAGAGGCTCTTCCACCCCAAGGATGCGAGACCGTGTCCAGAACGCCATGCCCATCGGGACCTGAGGGGCGCGGGGCTCTGCCGGCAGCCGCCCCCGGCCCTGGCCCCCCCACCCGTTCCCAGGCTGCCACATCGCGGGCTGCAGTGCGCATGTGCGGGGGCGGTGGCGCTGGCGGGGGCCGTGAAGGGGGGAGGGGCGGGGGGAGGGGCGATGGGGCACGGGTGGGGGGGCGGGTGAGAGGGGTTGGGCAGACGCGAGTGTTGGGGTCCCGCTGGTGGTTCCTCGCAGGTTCCCGGCCAGGCTGTGCTTGTTGCCCCTCCCCATCCTTGACCAACTTTGCAGAGCGCTCTCTAGTCTCAGGGTTGCAGCGCGGCGCGCTCACCTCGCCCAGATCTAGTGTGGGACCGGGCGCTGCATCCCTCTCACTAACTCCCAGGTGCCGGGCACCACGGATTCGCCCTCCCGCCAAATGCTGGGCGGGATTCGAACTCGGGACAAGGGTGCGTTGGGGTTTCCTCAGGGCAGGCTGAGTTATACCAGCCTTTACTGGGGCTTGAAGTTACTTCTGGGAGCCTCTTCACTTTCGTCAGTAAAGCAGGCCCAAGACCCCTTACCCGATATCCTTGAAGGCTAATATATTTTGGAATTAAAAGTTTTTCTGATTCGTGGATCTGTGGGGTTTGGAATTGTGATGTTGATCAAACTCACCTGGACCATCTGGGATAAAGAAAGGCACCTCATAGCTTCTTGTCAGTTCAAACTAGAGATGAAAAATTTTCACTTTGGGGGTTTCTTGACTTTGGAATATTGGTTAGGACCCGCCCTCACCTTTGAGGGCTCTAGTGAGGGTGAAGTGAGGTATTCATCTGCTAGGGGCTAAGTGAATGTGACACCGAATGCATGAGGATTCATTCTGAGGATACAGAAGATAAAGCCACAGCCAAACAGGTCCACAGACTGTGCAAGTAGCCCTCCTCAAATGGGTGTGTGGTGCCACTGAGGCCACCAGGACAGAAGGTGCTTGCCCATGGGGTGCCAGGTTTGTGGGATATTTGGCCTTGTCATGGCACCACGCTGAGTGTCTTAGCAGAACATGGGGTAGGTGTTGTGGAGGGTGGGACTGGCCTTCTCTCCCACCAGTGGCTTTCTCTCCACCAGTGGTTTTCTCAAGGGCAGTAATAGGTGCTACATTTGTGCCAAACAGAGTGTGGGCATCTGGGTACAAGACTAGACCTCACCGGCCAGTTTGGGTCTCTTGCTGGGTTCCTGGATCTGAAGGATTCTTGGAGAGTTAATTCTCTTTTTTCACAGGCATTTAGGGATACTAAGGTGTCATGGAGGCAGTAGGTGGCCTTACAGGTTGGAGGCAGGAGCCAGGTCTCCTGATGGTCCAGCAGGGGTGAGGTGGTTGAGAGAGAGTGTGTGTGTGTATGTGTGTATGCACGTACACGTGTGTGAGGTGTGGGGTGCATTGAGAGTGTGTGCATGTGTGTGCGCTCTTGGATCAGGGGCATGTGTGGCATTCTTTCTGGGCACCAGGTGTCATTTGGGCAACACTATTGGCCTGGAAGGTAGCTATGTGTCACGGAAGGAAGGGCCAGGCTTCCTAGCTAGCTTCCCTTGATTGCTGCTGGGTTTGTCACTTGACTTTGTCTTGCTGAATGCTGAGCCTCTGGAATCCTCGCAGCAGCCAGGTGCCCTGGGTGCTCCTATTACCCCTGTTGACAGTTTGGGGTGGTGGCCTTTTCAGTCAATTTGAGTTGGTTTCCTTGAGGAAACCTACGTGTGAGATCCCCTATGTGCCTGGCTCTGTGGAAGGCCTTGAGAGTCTGACTGTAAGTAGAAACCCAACAGTGATTATCTTAAAGGGTCTTTGAGGCCGTTGGTCAGTAAAGGACCAACAAGTGTGCCAATGTCAGATATGATGAGCCATGGCCAGCCTCTGCCCAGGAGACCTGTGCCTCTGGAGCCTCTAATTTTGTGTGACTTTGGGCAGGTTGCTGAAGGTCTCAGAGCCACTGTTTCCTTATCTCTGAAATGGGAAGAGATGGGAGCAAGAGGACTCATGAGATCTGGGCACAGGGGCTTTCAGAGAGAAGCTGACCCTTATAATATCACTGGTAACCAGCTATCTAACAAATGAAAATGGTGATTTGTCACCTCGCAGTAAGTGCTTGAACAGCACTAGCTGCCGGGTTTTTGTCATCACTGAAGTGGCCATCAGCACAGATCAGCACTGTGAGAGGAGAGGGGGCGCTTGAGAGTAAATGGGGGTGCTTTGTACTGTGCTCCTCACAGATACCTAAGTATATGGTCTTTGTCTTCTGCCTAAACCCCCAGTGGCTTTCATTGTCCTTTGGAGGTAGTGCATCTCCTCTCTGATCTCTGCTTGGTGGTGTTTCCCCATACATCTGCCCTGTTGCCCATTCCAGCCGCCTGGGCTTCTTGCTTATTCTTGTGTTCTTTACCCTGGAGGGGCCTGGTGCCACCATACTGTTCCAGTGCTCTGTAGGCCCTGCCTAGATATGCCCTTAGAGGATTTTCCTGATCCCAGTTGTGCTGGCCCGCCACCTGTTTTCTCCCTCAGTCCTGCACCTATCCACATGTTTGTTATCTGTGTCACCAACTAGACTGGTAACTCATGCGGGTGGAGATGGGTGGAACCAGTTTCTGGATTAACTGGTGTGTGTCCAGGTGCTTACTGCCTCACCTGGCCCAGAGGAAGGGCTCAGTAAGCACTGGTCAAATGGAGTTGTGCAGTGCTGGAGCCACCTGGTGGGATCGACCACCTCTGCTGGTGTGGGTGAAGGGTGTTCCAGTTAACTATTGCTTAACTGTTGCTGAGAAACAGATCACCCTGAAACTCAGTTTTTCAAAACAATTATTTTATCTTTCATAGTTTTGAAGGTTTAACTGAGCTCAGCCAGGCACTTTTAACTCAGGGTTAGTCATGTGGTTGTAGTTGGGCAGCGGCTGGGGCTGGAAGACAGCTTCCTTGCTTAGGTGTGGCTGCTGGCTGGGATACCTATGTGTGGCATGCCTTTGTAGCTTGAGCTTCCTCACAACATGGCAACTGGGTCCAACAGTGACTGTCTCAGAAGATAACCAGGTGGAATCGGAGTTCCATTTTATGACCTAGCCTAGAAGTCACATAGAACCCTTCCCACCAAAGTGACAGGCCCAGCCAGGTGGACAGGGACGGGGCACAGAACCCTACCTCTTGAAAGGGATGCAGGCATATTAGTGTCACATGGAGAAGAGCATACAGATGCACCCTGGAAGGGGTAAAGTAGCAAGTAGGCACAGCCCTGTAAAAAGGGTTGTTTTGTTCCTGAGGAGTCAAGACCCTTTTCCTCCCCCCAAGACTGGATGGGGCTGTCTTCCTGCTGATGAGCTTGTACCTCCTCTGTGTGTAGAAGACCTGGTCTGGCCACCAGGTTCTGCGGCCCACTCTTGTTTGGGATTGTCTCTGTAATGCTGACTTCCTTCTTTTCCTCCCTCCACTGTTTTTATCCAGAATGCTCTTAGTCAGCTCCCCATTCTCTTTGCTTTTTCCATTTTGAGGAATGGAGGAGTGACTGCTGGCACTTTGACTGTTGTGAACAAGGGGATGCAGCCTATAGGAATCCCACCATTGAGGGTGGGCTTGCACTAGAAATCAAGGCAGGGAGAGGGAAGAAGTCAATGTAGCCTGTATTTCTTGGTAAGTTTTGAGAAACTTGGAGTCACTTGGAAACCAACTTGGGGATCTGAGATCCACCGAAGCCTTATGGGAGCATGCTGCTCAGAGCATCCTGGGAGAGGCTGCCTCCTTGTTGCTCCTCTGTCACTCCATCTGCTCTCTCTGCTCTTCTGCCTGGGCTCCTGTGTCAGGTGGCAAGCTGGATATGGGCCAGGTTCTCCTCAGCTCCTTCCTGGGGACCGTGCCTTGAGGTGGAGGCAGCATCAGAGCAGAGCTGATCTCTCTTACTATTTCTGGGAAAAGAGCCATCCATACTCTGTCCTCTTCTGGTTTGCCTCCTCAGTCAGGGCCCTGGTGGCAGGACATAGAAGGCCAGTCTTGGCCGAGGTGGGAGGGGAGCCTGAGCAGTCAGGAGGGTCCTTGGGAGGACCAAGGTGATTTCAGAGGACACTTAGGGTGCAGGCCCCATGGTTGTGCACTGAGTATGGCCTGCAGGGTAGCCTATAGGCTGTTGGCTACCTGTTTCCTGGAAGGAGGTGAGGCTGCTTCTGGTAGGCCACGGACTTGACCCAGAGCACCAGGTGAGATGCACTGCAACTGTGGGTCTATAAAGAGTTTTTGAGTCACAGATCCTGAGTGTGAGTTTCTAGTGTGAGCCTGGGTGGTGACTTGACTTCTCTGAGCTTCAGTTCCCTTCTTTCACTTATGGAGAAACTGCTGTTTCTCAAAGTGGCTGCTCCATCTTACATTCCCACCTGGATCATCCATGCTCTTCCTGACACTTCTTTTTGGTTATAGTTATTCTTTGTTTATGAAGTGGTATCTTACTGTGTTTTTTATTTGATTTCGCTTGATGTTGAGCATTTTTTCATGTGCTTATTGGCTGGCTGTTTGTGCATCTCTGGAGAAATGCCTATTCAAACCCTTTGCCTCTTTAAAATTGGGTGATCTTGTTATTAATGCCTTGTAAGAATTCTATTTTTTTTTAAGAGTTTATTTTTAGAGAGGGGAAGGGAGGGAGAGAGACATCAATGTATGGCTGCCTTTCACCTGCCTCCAGCTATGGACCTGGCTGGAGACTTGGCTGGCAACCTGGTTATGTGCCCTGGCTGGGAATCGAACCAGCTACCTTTGGGTTCACAGGCTGGTGCCTTATCCACTGTGCTACCAGCCAGGGCTTAGAATTCTTTATATATTCTAGATGCAAGTCCTTTTTTCAGCTATATGATTTGTAAATCTCTTTTCCCATTCTGTGAGTTGTCTTTTTACTTTCTTGATAATGTCCTTTGAAGCTCTTAAGTTTTTTATTTTGACGAAGTCCATTTTGTCAATTTTTTTTCTTTTGTTGCTTGTGCTTTTGGTGGCTTATCTCAGAAGCCATTGCCTAGTCCAGTGTAACAAAGATTTATCCCTATATTTCTTCTAACAGTTTTATAGCTGTAGCTCTTACTTAAGGTCTTTGATTTATTTTAAGTTAATTTTTGTATATGATATGAGATAGGTGTTCAACTTAGTTCTTTTGCATATGGATATTCAGTTGTCCTCACATCATTATTGAAAAAACTATTCATCCCCATTTAATTGTTTTGTCATCTTTGTCAAAATCAGTTGATTGTAAATGAATTTTATGGGGTTTATTTTTGGATTCTCAATTCTATTTCTTAGATTACTGTAGCCAGTACCACACTGTTTTGATTACTGTAGCTTTGTAGTAATTTTGAAACCAGGAAGGGTTTTTGTTCCAGATTATTTTGTCTATTCTGGGCCCCTTGAGCTTTCATATTAATATTTTTGGAATCTACTTGTCAGTGTCTGTATAGGAGGTAGCTGAGATTCTGATAGGCACTGTGTTAAATCTGTAGGTTAGCTGAGGTGTGTTGACCAACAGTATTACATTTTCTGAGCCATGAATGTAGGATCTTTCCACTTATTTAGATCTTTAATTTCTATAGGATGCCCTTTCACTTATTTAAATCTTTAATTTCTTTCAACATGTTTGCACTTGTTATTTGTAATTAATTACTTTTATCCTGTTTTGCACTTCTTAAAGTTTTGAACTCCTTTTGCTAAATTTATTCCTAAGTATTATTATTTTTGATGCTATTATAAATGGAATTTTTTCTTTTTAAAAAGTGTGTTTTATTAATTATGCTATTAAAATTGTCCCAATTTTCCTACATTGCCCCCCTCTGCCCAGTACTTCCATTTCCTCCAGCACCCGCCCCCCACTTAGTTCATGTACATGGGTCATGCATATAAGTTCTTTGGCTAATTCATTTACAATACTGGTCTTCACATCCTCCTGGCTATTTTCTACCTACCAGTTTGTGCTTTTTTTTTAACTTCCACTGATGATGTCTGGACCGAACTGCAATTTGTGCTTCTTAATCCCTGCACCTTTCCCCCCATTCTCCCCTTTCCTCCTCCCAACTAATAGTCCTCCAAAGGGGGAGAATCTGTGATTCTGTTCCATTTCTGTTTATTTGGTTAGTTTGTTATTTGGATTCCATTATTGATAGTTGTGCATCTATTGCCATTTTAATGTTCATAATTTTGATCTTTTTCTTATATAATTCCCTTTTATTACTATTGTTATTTATTTACTTATAATTCTTTTTAAAAGATTTTTATTTATTATTTTTAGAGAGAAGGGAAGGGAGAGAGGCAGAGAGGGAGAGAGATGTCAGTATATGGTTGCTTTTCACCTGCTTCCAGCTAAGGACCTGGTTGGAGACCTGGCTTGCAACCTTATTATTTTTTTAAAAGATTTTATTTATTATTATTTTTAGAGAGAGGGGAAGGGAGAGAGTCAGAGAGGGAGAGAGACATCAATGTATGGTTGCTTTACACCTACCTCCAGCTATGGACCTGGCTGGAGACCTGACTTGCAACCTGGTTATGTGCCCTGGCTGGGAATTGGGTTCACAGGCTGGTGCCTTATCCACTGTGCCACCAGCCAGGGCAGCCTATCATTTTTAAAAATTTCTTTTTTTTTCTTGTTCTGATTGAATGCTTTCCCCCTTCCTTTAGTTCCAAATTGTTGATTTGATTCTTGCCTGCATCCCCTTCCTGTAGATATTTTTTTATTTCACTTAATATAATCTTCATTTCTGCGTGGGTATATTTTTTATGCTGTTGAAGTATCCAGTGAATTCCTGGAGCATCCTGATAACCATTGTTTTGAACTGTACATCTGATAGGTTGCTTATCTATATTTAGTTCTTTTTTTAGTGTTTTATTCTGTTCTTTCATTTTGGCCACATTTCTTTTGTCTCCTCATTTTGGCAGCCTCCTTGTATTTGTTTCTGTGTATTAGGTAGAGCTGCTTTGATTTCCTGTTTTAGTTGCGTGGCCTATTACAGAAAAGCACGCTTGTAAGTTGTACGGGGTGGAGCCTGAGGTAATCACTAGGGCAGGCAACCTGTGTCGCAAATCTGTGGCTGTGTGTGAGGTGGGCTCGGAGAGGGAACAGTGCTCCTGCCTGGCCTCGAAATTTGCCTGGGAGGAAGCTGTCTCCTGCCACTCACCCTGTTGCCAGTCACTTCACTTTCCCACTGTGTGCCACTGGTACCCTTCCAGCTGTTGCCCTTGTGGGTGGGTCTGCATGAGTCCTAAGTCCTGAGTCCATTGGCAGGCCTTTTAAGACGAGTCAATTGAGAATTCAGCAGTTTCTCCTGCCGCCCCAACCCCCACTGGTTTTTATAGCTAGAAGTTATGAGCACTTACCTTCCTGGTGCTGGAACCCTGGCCTGGGTGTCTGGTCTGAGCCTGGAATCCCTTGCTTCCAAGGTGTCCCTCCCGATTTTTATCTACCACACATGGGACCACCCTTCTACATCCTGCCCACCTGGATGAATGTAGCTTTAAATCCTTGATTGTCAGACTTCCACTCAGCATAAGCTTGGTTTTCTGACAGTTGTTGGTGATATTTTGTAGTTAGGCTATTTGTAATTTTGCTATTGTTGTCCAAGGAAGTGAGGCATGTTTACTTATGCCTACATCTTCATTCCTCTGGAATTGTTTTCTTTGTTAGATTTTATTAATTTATTTATTTTTGAAAGTATATTTTATTGATTGTTGTTAGAGTTGTCCCAGTTTTTTTCCTTTTGCTCCCCTCCACCCAGCACCCCCATCCCTTCAGCAATCCCACCCCTCTTAGTTCATGTTCATGGATCCTGCATATAAGTTCCCTGATTTCACCCTTTCTTATATTATTCTTACCTCTGTCTGCCTTCTACTCACCAATTATGTTTCCTAATCCTTGCACCATTTCCCCATTTCTACCCCTTCTCCCTCCCAGCTGATAACCCTCCCAATGATTGCCATACCTATGATTCTCATTCTATTCTGGTTGTTTAGATTCTTTTTGTTTTTTTATTTTTAGGTTCTGTTGTTGATAGTTGTGTTTGTTGTCATTTTAATGTTCATAGTTTTGATCCTTTTTAAATAAGTCCCTTTAATATTTCATATAATAATGGCTTGGTGATGATGAACTCCTTTAGCTTTACCTTGTCTGGGAAGCACTTTATCTGCCCTTCCATTCTAAATGATAGCTTTGCTGGATAGAGTAATCTTGGTTGTAGGTCCTTGCTTTTCATATTTTTGAATACTTCTTGCCAGTCCCTTCTTGCCTATGGAGTTTCTTTTGAGAAAACTGCTGATAGTCTTATAGGAACCCTTTTGTAGGTAACTCTTTTTATTCTTGTTGCTTTTAATATTCTCTCTTTTAAGTTTCACATTTTAATTATGATATATCTTGGTGTGGTTCTGTTTGGGTCTAGCTTGTTTGGGACTCTCTGTGTTTCCTGGACTTTTATGTTTATTTCCTTTACCAAATTTGGGGAGTTTTCCTTCATTATTTTTTCACACAAGTTTTCAGTTTCTTGCTCTTCCTCTTCTTCTGGCACCCTTTTGATTAGGATGTTTAAAGTTATCCCAGAGGTGCTTAAGCCCCTCTCCTCATTTTTTTTTCAATTCTTGTTTCTTCTTTCTGCACTGGTTGTTTATTTCTTCCTTATGTTCCAGATCATTGATTTGAACACCAGTCTCCTTCCCTTCACCATCGGTTTTATGTGGATTTTCCTTCATTTTCACTTAGCATAGCTTTCCCTTCTTCCCTTTTACATTTGCCATATTCAAGCATATCTGTCGAGTCTGTGAGCACCTTTATCACCATCTTTTTGAACTCTGTGTCTGTTAGGTTGCTGTCTCCTCATCGCTTGGTTCTACTAGAACCTTGATCTGTTTCCATTTTCGGGCCATACTTCTCTGTCTCCTCAACTTGACAGGCTCCTGTGTTTGCCTGTGTCTTAGGGCAGAGCTGTCGTACCTGTTACATTCTAAGGGGTGGAGCCTTAGGTATTTGTCAGTGCTGGGCAACCAGTTTCACCACCTTGTGGCGCTGTATGAGGGGAAGGGTCTGAGAGGGAACAATGCTGCTTGCTCAGCATTCGCCCTTCTTCTAGGCACTTTTCCCGCTTCCCATATGGGACTGGCGCCTCTCTAGCTATTGCCCTGGCCGTGGCTCCCAGAGTGGGTGGGTTTGTGGATGTTCTAGGTCTGTGGGGGCCTCTAAACAAACGGACTCTGTTGAGAGACCAACAGGTTCTTCCTCTACCCCAACCCCACTGGTTTTCACAGTCAGAAGCAACGTGGCTTTATTTTCTCCTCCAGCGCTGGAACCCTGAGCCGCACAATTTGGTCTGGTGCTGGGAGTGCTTCCCAGGTGTCCCTACTTTTTAAAAATATGTGACAATGCTTTCTGCTGGCTGACTGCAGCTGCCATGGGGCCAAACTGCATCCTCTTTGTCCTGTCTCCGCCCCTCCTACCTGTTTGGATGAATATTTATTCTTTATATCTTTGTTGGATTTCCATGCAGCTCAATTTTCTGGAATTTTTGGTTGTCTCCAGTTTTGAGATAGATGTATTCCTTATTAGTTGTGGAGGGAGACCCAGCGTGTCTACCTATGCCTCCATCTTGGCTGGAAGTTGATTTGGAATTGTTTTGTTAATTTCCTTTTTGGGTGGTTAATTGCTAGTATATGGGAGCAAAATTTATTTTTATATGTTGATCTTGTAATATGCAATTTTGCTGGGCTAATGTTAGTTCAGATATATGTCTGTGTGCATAAATACGTATATATATATATATATATATATATATATATATGTACACACACACACACATATATATACATATACTAAATTTTTTTTCCCCTCACCCAAGGACTTTTTCTTTTAATTAAAAATTTTTTTTCCAATATTTTATTTTTTATTTTTAGAGAGAGGGGAAGGGAGAGAGGCAGAGAGGCAGAGAAACATCAACGTATGGTTGCCTTTCACCTGCCTCCAGCTACGGACCTGGCCGGAGATCTGGCTTATAACCTGGTTATGTGCCCTGGCTGGGAAACGAATCAGCAACCTTTGGGTTTGAATGCCAGCTCCTTATGACACTATTTTCATTGCTTTTTAGAGAAGGGGAGAGAGGGAAACATTGATGTGAGAGAGCAGCATCGATGGGTTGCCTCTTGTACATGCATGCAGACCTGGGATTATATGTGCCTGTACCAGGGATCATATGTACCCGGACTATAGATTGAACTCGCAGGTATATGCCCTGATTGGGAATGGAACCCACAGCCTTTTTGGTTATGGGCTGATGCTCCAACCAACCTTGAGCCACACTGGCCAGGTCTAGTTCAGAAATTTTTTTAGTGAATTCTCTAGTATCTCCTGCACAGTATTATTTCATCTGCAAAAATAAATAGCTTCACCTCTTCCTTTCCATTTTGGATTCCTTTTGTTCCACTTTCTTATCTGGACTAAAATCTCTAGTGCTATGTTGAACAGACATGGGTTTCAAGGTTTATCCATGTGTCAGTGTTCACTTCTTTTTATGGCTAATACTCCAGTGTGTGGGTGGACAGCCTCTTAACTTATCCATCCATCTGCTGAAGGACTCAGGTTGTTTTACCTTTTGGTCTTTGTGAATCCTGTGGCTGTGAACATGTGTGTTTAGTATGGATATATATTTTCAGTTCTTTCAGGTATGTACCTAGGAGTGGAATTAAATGCTGGGTCATTTGATAACTATGTTCACTTTTGGAGGGATTGCCAGATTTCCCCAAAGTGGCTGTTTTGCCTTTGAAGGCTGAGACCCTTGCGAAAAGGTCTGTTATGTCAGGGGTGGCTGTCAGTGAATACCTGTTGGGTGTGTGCAATAGGTTTATGTATGGGCCTGGATTATTATCTGGTCCCTGTGTCCTGGGTGGGTGATAACCACAGTTGGCTGTTAGCTGTGCCAGGCTCATCACAGTCCCTGTGGGTCCTGTTTTTCCACTTAGAGATGAGGACATCGAGGTTCCAAGGTCCTGGAGCTTCTGTGTAAACCTGCATCTGTGCGTCCTTGGGGTGCGTGACTTAAGGAACAGTGAAGTAACTTTTCTAGCAGCTGCATGCCTGTTGCCCCCTTCTCAAACCTTGGAGGCAGCTTGCATGCATCACCCCCAGAGTCCAGATGAGACTACTTCCTGAGGCTACCTGGAGAGCCAGGCTCTGACCTGTGCTTGCTCTAGGTAGGTGCTGGGCTGGCTGAGCTGACCTGCTTCTCTTCCTTTGCAGGCCTCCTCGCTGGAGAGGCAGAGCCCTCAAGTGGTCTCGTGCCTCACTCACAGCCTGTGCACCGGGGAACCTGGATTGCAGACAACAGGAGGTACCTATCTTGCCCTATCCTCTTCCTGCCCAGGGGCTATCAGGGCCACTGCAGTTGTAAGAGATAGAACCTTGCTCTGCCTGGCGAGACCGAGATGGTGTGCTGTCCCCTAGAGGCCAGGGATAGGGGTACAGATCGAGTGGTCAGGACTGTTTCTTGTTTCAGGAGAGGACCTCATCTGGTGGGTAGAGGTGGGGTTCCTGCTGGTGCATGTGCTAAGGCTGAAGGAAAAACGGGGGCTGTGAGAGGTGGAGTGGATGCAGGGTGGGCACCATTCTTGGGTGCCCTGTACCTTCCCTGAGCTAGCTGCTTGCCCCTTTCTGCCTGGCCCCTGAGTTCCTCCTACTGCTGCTGTGTACTTTGGACTCACACGGAGGACCAGCCTTGGCCTTCATGGCTTCCTAGCTAGGGATGGTTGAGACCTAGCTATTTCTTTGTTTGTTTCTTTTAAAATTCATCTTAAATGCCCTAGCTGGTGTGGCTCATTTGGTTGGGTGTCATTCTGCAAGGTGAAAGGTTGCTGCCAGTTGGATTCCTGGTTGGGGCACATGCCTGGGTTGCAGGCATGATCCCCAGTTTGGATGCATACAAGAGGCAGTCGATCGATGTTCCTCTCTCACATTGATGTTTCTCTCCCTGTTTTTCTCTCTTGCTTTCCCTCTCTCTAAAAAATAAATAAATAAAAATCTTCAAAAAATTTTAAAACTTACTGAAGACCAGTCATGGAGAGAGAACAGTGAACACATCCTTTCTCTTTCGGAAAAACCCCCAGATCTGATAACACGTACTACCTATTAGCCTATGCATGGGACACTCTGTGGCCCTGTTGAGGGAGAAGGGAGTGGCATTTGTTGAGCCTACTGCCTGCTGCTCATTGGCATTCTCCCTGCATTACGCCTGCAGTGGCTTCTGGAGGTGGGTGAACAGCATCGCCCCTGTGTTTCTGGAGCTGAGGGCCTTGCTCAGGCTGTGCAGGCACCAGGGACCAGGTGTGGGGCCAGCTCTGTTGAGCCCCTGTGCTATGTTCACACTGACTCACCTGGGTCTCATCTCTGCCTTGTTCTGGCTCTCCCCAGACCCTTCCTTGCAGGCATTTGTGGTCAGGAAGACCAAACAGTCCCCCAGGAAGACATATTCCTAAAATGCCCAGAATCCGTGTGCAGTTAGCCAGGTGTGTTCTTCTGTTAGGAGTCCTCCTATTGGGAGTTCTCACAAGGTAGACTGACATTGCTGGCCATTAGCATGTACAGACACACAGCTGCACATATGCACAGTCTCAAAATTTGCGCATGTGTACATATACGCACTTGTGCACCCACAGCTAAATGTAGGTGAACATGTGTGTTCAGACACATACAGTTGTGCACATACACGTGCACATACCCATATGTATGTATGTGTACACATGCACATGTATAGCCTCACACAGCTGTCTGCACACATGGTCACATGCTGTGGGGCTTTGTCCCTGGTGGCAGTTGGGCCACTGTTGCCTTCTCTACTGTAGCCATCTTCAGCTCAGTGCAGTGATGGGGATGGGTGGGGTGAAGACCTTACACAGGTGGTATCCCCTTTATAGGTGTGTCCATGGGCTCTTCAGACCAGCAGTTCAACCTCGCAGAGATCCTGTCCCAGAACTACGGCATCCGGGAGGAGTGTGAAGAGGCTGCGAGACGTCCAGAGCAGCCTGAGGAAGAGCTGGACAAGGACTTCATCTCCCAGGTACTTGGCTGAACGCAGCCCTTCGCCCCATGTGGGTGGAACCCTGCTGGGCAAGCTCCATACTTCCTTTTGCCTAAACTGGTCTGTAAGCTGCTCACGTTCTATATTCAGTTCAGCTTGCACATCTGTTTATGAAGTTCCAAGTCCTGTCCTGGGCTAGGAGCTGAGGTCACCGGGCACAGGCCAAACCTGGACTTGCTTTCAAGGGTCCCAGGAGCTGTAGGCCAGAGAGATGGCTAGACATTAAACCTAGCATTCTCAGCTGTTTGGCCTCAGAACCCGGTTTTCCTCTTACATTATTGAGGCTTTCAAACAGGTTCGTTGATGCAATGTGTATACAGTAAGCCCGTTATTAATGGAAATAATAGATTTTTATGAAAATGAAAAAATAACTTTTCCAAAACAAAAGAAAATAAGAGCGAAATAGTTGTTTATTTACTTATATATTTTTAGTGAGAGGGAAAAGGAGGGAGAAAGAGAAACATTGATGTGTGAGAGAAATGTGGATCGGTTGCCTGTGCCCTGACTGGGAGTCAAACCAGTGACCTTTTGCTTTGAGGGGCAGTGCCCAACCAGCTGAGTCATACCAGGCAGGGCAAGAGTAGAATAGTTTTACATTTTTGTAAATCTCTGAATGCAGGAACAGCTAAGAGAATCCAGCTGGTGTCTTAGGCAGATGTGAGTCTGTTGTGATGTGTTCTTCTGGTTGAAGTGTGAATCTGGCCTTGGAAAGATCAGTTCCTGAAAAGAGGATGGAATGTTTCAACAACCTTTTAAGACAGTTACAGTTGTTCTTTTCATTCTGGACCAAAATTCAGCAACTAGTCATTTTGTAAAGGGTGATTGCAGTGTGAATTCTGTAGCCACATCTAGCCTCCTTCCTATATTTGGTTATGTTTGCAATCCAGCTGGTCTTGAACTTGGTGTGGATCTTAACCTAAGTGTGATCTTGTCATCTCTGCACTAGTGACATGTTTATGAAACCCTGGTTCCCTGACATAGAGATCTTTTACGTGTTGACAGAGTTCATAATATAAAAGTCCAAAAACACACATTTGTCAATATCATAGTCCAGGGTTGGGGGATGCTTACACACCAGACATTTATTTTGTCCTAATTCTGGAGCCCAGAAGTCCCAGATCGAGGTCTTACAGGCCTGTTTGTGGGGAGGTCCCTTCTTGGAGTACAGATGCTACATTTTTATGGGGTCTTCACAATGAGGGGAGAGAGCTTTCCTATCTATTTAGAGGTGAGGGCCCCACCCTCATGACCTCATTTAACTTTTAAGTATTTCTGTAAAGGCTCATTTCCAAATACAGGCAGTCAGGTTGGGAGGCAGGTGCAGACTCCTGAGAGGGTGAGAGGGAATGTGTGAGAGGCTGATGGTGACCGCTGGGGTCAGGACAGTCTGTGGTCGAGGGCACTGGCCTCAGAGGTTTGGAGATTTACAGGAGGGTTAGAAAATAGTGATTTGAAAGCGGTATTGGAGAGGAAGGTAGTGATAGTTTTTGTCTCCTCCTTTCCAGTAATTAAATATCTTAGTTTCATTTCTTGTCACATCGGAGGGGCTCCAAGTGTTAAAAAGAGTGTGAGTGGTTCCGGTGCCCTGGCCGCCCCTCTCGCTCCTGAGTGAGATGGGGTAGCTCTGGCCGCTCATCGTTGGCCAGCACGGTTGACAGTGTCTCTTGTTACAATGATGGGGGAGCATCTGTCTACCTAGTGTAGTGAGGGCTTTGTCTAGTCATAGGTCTTTGCTCTCTTGATTTATTGATGTCAGGAGTTGGGATAGATTTCCAGATAGTGTGCCGTCCTTGCTTTCTTGGAATCAAGCTTGCACCAGTGTGAGCAGGGACGCTTTCCTGGACAGTGCAATGTGGACTGAGAGGCCAGTCCAGGCTCCACACTTCAAGGCTGGTGACCTTGGGCACATACCTGACCTCATTAAGCTCTGGTGTCTCATCTGTGCCTCTTCTTGGTCTCATAGGTAAAGGACTGGGTTGGGAGTCAGTCTAGGGTGAGTTGCTATGAATGTGACAAACTAGCCCTCATCAGGGCCAATGGGGCTCAGACAGAAGGACGGGGAGCAGAACCTGTAAAGCAGTCCCCTTCTGACAGAGCCCTGTCCCCTCTCAGAGCAGTGACATGCCCCTTGATGAGCTGCTTGCCCTTTATGGCTATGAGACCTCAGACCCCATCTCCGAGCGGGAGAGTGAGGGCAGCGATGCCACAGCCAACCTCCCGGACATGACTCTGGACAAGGTGAGTGGGGCCTCTTCCTGGAAACGGTGGGAGGATTTAGGGAGGGCAAATATGAAGGCCTTGGAAAAGCAGAAGTGCTGTCAATAAGTGCGAAGCCTGGATGACTTCTTAGAGGACCCTACTGTCCTATTCCCCAGAGTCACAGCTGATGCGGTCAGCTGTGGCCGCTCACCCAGGGTTAGTGTGGCCACGGGGAGGGGGCTGAGATGGAGAGAGATTGAGCACTGGCTGAAGAAGGGGCAGAGTGGAGACTGGTTTGGGAAGCAGGAGAACCAGTGAGGTCCTGACCCTCTGGGTTCTGACTGAGTCAGGAGTGGGGACAGGAGGAGGGCTTTATTGCTGAAGTTGAAAACCAAATGCAGAAGAAGAGAGAGCAGTGACTAGGGGCTCTTAACTGTCCCCAGCCAGGTGTGGGCCCAGGGACCACACGTATCCATGCTGGCACCTTGGCTGCTGTGCCCTGGTGCTTGGTCTCTTCATCTGCAAAGTGGGAAGAACAGCCCCACGTGAGCCCTTGCAGCTCCCAGAGGGAGGTCCATCAAGTTAGTATCACTGTTGTTATTATTATTAGTGCTATTTTAAGCTTGTTAAAACAAACTGCAAAAATGTTCTTTACTTTTTGTTAAAAGGAACAAATAGCGAAGGATTTGCTTTCAGGGGAAGAAGAGGAAGAGACACAGTCCTCGGCTGATGACCTCACCCCCTCCGTGACCTCCCACGAGGCCTCCGACCTTTTCCCTAGCCAGAGTGGATGTAGGTGGCCCGCCTGCTCCTCCACTTGGGCTGGGTCGAGCAAGGCTCTAGTGATGCAGACAGAGAAGCCCTGGGCTACTGGGGGCAAAGAACTCAGGCACAGATGTCTGGTACCTCTGGGGTGCCCTGTTCTTGATCCAGGCCTCTTTGTGGTTCCCGTTTCCCTGGCCTATAAACTGAGACTGAGTGGCTTTGGTTTATAAGAGGAGGGAATGTGTTGGTTCCTACAGCTAGAAGCCCATCAGATACAGAAGTATCCTGGCAGCATGAGGGTCAGGGGGCTCATGGCCAGTGGTTAGCAGCTTCCCACTCCTTTGTCCATTGCGAAGCCATCATTTGGCCAGGGTCTGGGACATGCTTCTTGTCAGGAGTGGCATGGTATGGGGGTCAGGTGGATGTAGAGTGGGGTGGAGACTGCAGCAGTGAAGACCCTGGGATTCACTAGCCTGGGGGGCCACCCAGTGCCACAGATGTCTCACTTGCACCCCTTTCCTAAAGCCCATTTCCTGGCTGGCACAGACAAAGAACTGGGCTCTTCCACCTCATCCGACGCTGAGGAGGACCCTCTTCCTGCCAACAAGTGTAAGAAGGTGCGTGGTCCTGACCGTGTAGTACCTTCAGTGTGGGCCTCTGAGAGGTGGGCTCACCTGGGACTTGCACTGGTATTGGTACCTCAAGCCTGTGGTGCTGCAGCATCAGCTGGCCCAGGGCTGTGGCTCCAAGGACCTGTCCTGGATGCTCTGAGCTAGGCATCAGGACACCAAGGTCCCCAGGCCTCAGCTTCTTGCCATAATAGATGGAGATACATCATTGCTCACATACCCACACCTACCCTGGTCTCTGTCTCCTATTCTCAGACAGTAGGCCTTGGCACCTCTGGGAAGATTGCTCAGATTAACACAGCCTTGGGTAGTGGCTGAGCCTCCCATCTGCCCTGACCTTCCTGGGCTTTTGCCTTTGCAGGAGATCATGGTTGGGCCTCAGTTCCAAGCTGACCTCAGCAACCTGCATTTGAACCGCCATGGTGAGAAGAGTAAGTGGGGCCTGGATCATGGTGGGGACAGGGAGAAGAAGATACGAAAACTGCGCTCCAGTAAAGAAGGAACTTGCTCCATTTCCAGCCAGAGCCAGTTCCCAACTCCTCAGGGCAATGTGAGGGGCCCAGCTTGAGTCAGGTGCCCGCCATGGGCAGCAGGTTAGCAGAGTGCTCTGTGGGTAGAAGCAGGGGGACTTGCCTCTTGCCCAGGGCTTTGCACTGGTCCTCCGGGCATTCATATTCTTCACTACTTAGGTCGCAGGCCTCTCCCTTCCTTTGTCCATATCCTGTGCCAGAGTCTTCCAGAAGCCAGTGTCCCTCTGCCCTACTCTGTTCTTCAGGGTACTTCCCAACCTAGACTTAATGTTTGTCTGTTGATTCCACTGCAGTATGTGGTGGCCTCTGTTCTTTGAGATAGGAATTGTTGTCTCCCATCTACAGGTGAAGAGAACAGGATGTGAAGTCATCTGCTTATTAAGTCTTACTTTTCTTGGCCCAAAGCCTCTGCAAGCCCTGGGCTGGCACTCTTGGCTCAGGAGTCTTTCCCAAATGATTCTGCAGCCAAGATTGGGAGTGGGGTAGGATAGACAAGGAAGACAGGGACCCTCAGTAAAGGGTAAGGCCTCTTGGGGCCAGAGGCTGGGACATGGGTGTGATGGGATATGCTTGCTCTCTTGTAAGCAGTTTGAGCAAAGGACAGGAGACAGGAAAGTGAAGCTAAGCTAGGTCACAAGGGACACTCCTGGAAGCCCTTTCCAGAGAAAGGTACCAGTGCACACACCTTAGCTAACCCCTTAGGGCCTGGAACCTGTGCTAGTCTTGGTCTGGAGACCAGCTTTGGAATCTGTTCTTGTCCTCTCCCCAAGCCTCCTGTGCACGGAGCAGGCCTTTGGTTCTGTGGGGATAGGAATTGCTTCTCACTCATGTTAAATTGTGAGATTAGATCCATGCATGTGACATGTGCATCCTGTATATTGTTGTGTCATGTTCCATGTATAGATATACTACATAGCTCATCCGTTCTATTGGTCGATGCCACAATTGTCTGCAGTTATGGTTATGAATGTCTTCAGGTGTCTTAGTGGATGCACACGTTCCTGGGTAGATGGCTGGAAAGCATGTGGTGGCCTTTGTTAGGTCTATGGATATTGCCTAGGGGGTCCTACCAGCAGCATGAAGGGCTCCAGTGCTCCATATCCTCATCAACACTTGATACTGTCTTCTTGTTGATTTTAGCCCTTCAGGTGGATTGAGTGGTGTCTCATGGGGGCTTTTGTTTATGTTTGATGATTATAATATGTCTACTGGCTATGCAGATATCTTGTGAAGTGCCTGCTCAAGCGCCACCCCCTACCCATTTTTTTTAATCCTCACCCAAGGACATTTTTTCATTGCTTTTGGAGAGAGACAGAGACAGAGAAAGTGAGACAGAAAGACAGACGTTAATATGAGAGAGAAACATCGATTGGCTACCTCCTGTACATACCCTGACTGGGGATGGAATCTACAGCCTGGGTATGTGCTCTGATGGGGAATTGAATCTGCTCTCTTTTGGTGTACAGAATAATGTTCCGACTAATTAAGCCAACCAGTCAGAGCTCCCCATTTTTAACTTGGGTTATCCTTTTTCTTATTTATGGGGTTCACCTGTGCTCTGGGTACAAGTCCTGTGTGGGTGCACCGCACTGCACTGCACTGCATGTTTTCTCCCAAAGTCCAGCTTATCAATCTATTTTAACCCACTGTGTAGGCTTTCGAAGGAGTTTCAGCCAGTCTGGAAGAAAATCTCCTTTATTTTTCCTATTACTTTTAAGGCTGTGATATGGCTTAATTGGATTTTTGTTTTAATGTTGGAGGTTGGGGTCTGGGTCCATTTTTTTTCCCTGTGGGAGTATACCGTTGGTCTGGCACCATAATAGTGAAAAAGTCATTTTTCCTCCACTGAATCACAGTGGTGCCTGTGTCAAAAGCCAGCTGTTGGTGGTGTGTGTGTTGTTTCTGGGCTTCTGCTTCCACACTTTCTGGGGTGGTGCAGGTCCTCCAACCTCGAAGTATTGTTGCATATCCATGTAAGTTTATAAATGGGCTTGTCTGTTGCCATGGCACCACCTGTCATTTTACTTTGTCTTTGCCACGCTTTGGGGTCATGTATACCGCTGTTACCAAGTATGCCGACAATTACCTTATACTAACCTCTGACAGAATTTGGGTGAGATTGTTACTATTTCTTGTTAACATGTTTGGAAGCTGTATGGGCCTAGGGTTTACTTTAGTTTCATGGCTGTGGAAGATTTTTAATTATAAAGTTCAGTATATTTAATAGTATAGTTCTATTTATAGAGTTTCAATTTGTTTTGTTATGTTGCATTTTTTAGGAGTTTATCACAGTAGTAAGTTGTTAACTTTATTGTCAAAAAGATCATAATAGCCTTTTATCTTTTTTAAAAAAAGACTTTATTTTTTTTCAGAGATAGGGAAAGGGAGAGAGGCAGAAAGGGAGAGAAACATTAATGTATGGTTGCCTTTCATCTGCTTTCAGCTACGGATCTGACTTGGAACCTGGTTATGTTGCCCTGGCTGGGAATCGAACCAGTGATCTTCGGGTTCGCAGGGCCTTTTATCTTCATAATGTCTGTAGGATCTATAGTGATGTTCCCTTTTTGAGTCCCGATATTGATATTTTGCATTTTCTCCTTTTTATTTCCTCTTGGTCAGCCTCGTTAAAAGTTTGTATCTTATTACTCTTTACAAGGAACTAACTTGTGGTTTGCTGATTTATTTTTCCCAGTTCTCTGATTGCTATTTAATTGATTTTTACCTTTATCTTTAGTCTTTTCTCTGAGTTTATTTCATTTTGCTTTGTCTTTTTTTCGTTCACATTGTGATAACTTCTCTGACTTAAGAGTATTCTGTTTAATTTCCAAATGTTGGGGAATTCCTAGTTATCCTTCTGTTAATGATTTCTAGTTGAATTCCAGAGAACATACTGTGATTTTAGTTCTTTGAAATTAGTTAGCCTTGTTTTATTACTAGTATTTAGTGTATTTTGTAAATGCTACTTTCTGTTTTTATATTTCAACTGTATTTTCTGTAAATGGCATGTTTTGGGGTCTAACTTTTTATCCAGTCTAATACTCTATTACCTTTTAATAGAGAGTGTTTAGCCCAGTTACATTTTGGACTATATTTTATGTTAATGTGAAAACAGTTGGAATAAGTCACCATTTTCTATTTGTTTTCTTCTTGTTTCATCTGTCTTTTTTAAAATTATTTTTCTTGTCTGCTTAAGAAAATTTTTTTTTTTAAATTTTACTGTTTTTGTATTACATCCATCCCCTTTTTGCTCCCCTCTGTCCCCCTAAGAAAATTATTTTTACCCTCACTCAACAACATGCCTATTGATAATAGAGAGAGAAACATTGATGCGAGGAGGAAATATTGATCAGTTGTCTCTCATGTGTGCACCAAACAGGGACCAAACACATGACCTTTCGGTTTATGGAATGACGTTCCAATCAGCTGAGCCACACACTGGCCGGGGCTTGTCTTCTTTTTGATTAAGTAGTTTTACTCTTATTTTTGACTCCTTTTTGAGATCTTAAGGTTTACTTTTTTTTTTTGTTTTTTTTTAAGGTTTTACTATTTTTAGAGAGAGGGGAAGGGAGAGAGGCAGAGAAGAAGAGAGAGAGATCAATGTATGGTTGACTTTCACCTGTCACTAGCCACAGACCTGGCTGGAGACCTGTCCTGCAACCTGGCCATGTGCCCTGGCTGGGGAATTGAACCAGCAACCCTTGGGTTCACAGGCTGGTGCCCCATCCACTGTGCCACCAGCCAGGGCTGTTTTTTTGTTTTTTTTTTTTAAAGATTTTCTTCATTATTTCTAGAGAAAAGGGCAGGGAGGGAGGAAGAAAGGGAGAGAAACATCAACATATGGTTGCCTTTCACCTGCCTCCAGCTGTGGACCTGGCTGGAGACCTGGCTTGCAACCTGGTTATGTGCCCTCGTTGGGGAATTGAACCAGTGACCTTTGGGTTTGCAGGCTGGCACCTTATCCACTGTGCCACCAGCCAGGACTAAGAAGTTTTAAAATATGCAATATCTGACTAATTAGGAACACTGACCTCTTTTTTCTTAGATTGTCAAATTAAAAAATGACAGTTGCCCTGGCAGTGTTGGCTCAGTTGATTGCAGTGTCATCCTGTGCACCAAAAGGTTGCAGGTTCGATCCCCATTCAGGACTCATACCACTGTTGTGTGTTTGATCCTGGGTGGGGCCACCTATGTACGAGAGGCAACCAGTCGATGGTTCTCTCTCACATCGATGCTTTTATCTCTGTCTCCATTCTTCTCTCTTTAATTAAAGTCAATAGATATATGTCCTCAGGTAAGGATTTAAAAAAAAAAAAGCCAATACGGCAGCCATCAGTGTGAATAAATCAAAATTACTCCTACTGTTTGGGTCAGATAGGCAAAAAATGTGTATTTTTTGTGTTGCCGAATTTTGGCAATTAGTTTGTGTGCCATCAGCTGAAAAGGGTAAAAATTGCTGCTTTAGATAAGTGCATTCTAGTCTCCTCACCATTCCTGTCCACCGGCTGCTGCTGCTTCTGCAGGGACTGCAGGTGCCACAGTGACAATGTTGTGGTGTACGAGCAGGTGTTCCTCAAGTGCATTCACAGCTAGCTGCCCGGATGGTGCTGCTCACTCCCTCCAGCTTCCACTTAGGATCATCCTTTCAACTAAAGAGCTTGCTCTTTAATAGTTCTCGTGATATCAATTAATTCTTTCAGCTTTTGTTTGTTTGGAAAGTCTTAACCTTAGTTGCACTTTTGAGGAGTATTTTAGTGGATCTAGATTTATTGATTTGCCAGCTTTTTTCTTCTCACACGGGAACCTTTTCGTTCCATTATCTTTGGCATCTGTTGTTCTGTGAAAAAGTCAGATGTCTTACTGTTTCTGTTGAAATCCTTATTCACTGTTTCCCTGTAGGCTGATTACATTTTTCTTTTGTCTTCTAGTATTTTGACTAGAGTGCTCTGATGTGGGTTTTTTGGTGTGTGTTTATCCCCAGTTTCTTGGATACATAGTTTGGTGTCATTTATCAGCTTGGAGACTTTTTGGCCTTTGTCTCTTCCTTCTGCCCCATTCTTGGTTCATTTCTTCCATCACTCAGTTATACATCTGACTATATTCCTCATTCCCTGGGTTCTCTAAACTCAGTTTGCTTCCTTTAATTTTCATTAAGTTCTTTTTGATTTTACTAATCATGTCTTTTGCTCTGTCCAGGCTGCTGTAAAGCTGTTGAGTGGGTTCATAAATTCACAAGTTGTTTTTTCCAGTCCTGGAAAGTTCATGTGATTCTTTATAAAGTCCTGTCTGCTAACTAATTTCCAGCTATTTGTGAATTCCTGTTCCACAGTTTTTCTCTCACATTCACACACTAGGTCAAGGGAGGGTAAGGTTGTAGGATGAGGTTATTTTTTCCAAAGAAGGGGCCTCTTGTCCTCTCAGACTAACTACCCTGGTACAGTCTAGGACCTGTGTCAATATGGAGGTGGTAGGAGGTGGCTCCAGGCCCACAGGGGCTCTTGCATCAGGAGAGGCCACTGCCCCTGAGGTTTTCAGCACCAACCTAAGAGTTGTCTGTTCCCAGGCAATTTTCTAACCAGAGAGATCTCAGTGCAGGAGCTGTTTTCCCCGGGGTGTTTTTCACTTCCTGGCCACTACACTGGGTTGGTTGGTTGTATGTATTATTTGATTTTCAGTCCCTGTGACTCTTCCCTGGATAATTAAGAGGTGCTGGCACTGGGGTCTTCCCACCCTCAGCCCTGAGCTTACCCTTCTGTCTTCATTGTCACATCCATCCCAGCTGGAGGCTACCGCCACCTGCTGCCATGGAATGGGACTCCCCTTCCCTGGAGAAAGCACACTCATATGTGGCTTGTGTGGTACTGTGGTTAGAGTGGTGTGGCCTAAGCTAGACTGCTGGGACCCAGGTGTCACTGCCATTATCAGGTCTGGGCTCTTTGCTTCCTTAGGACTCTTTTTCAAGGTTTGCAAATGTGCAAATGGGTTCATCCTCCCTGAACCCATTACCTACAACTCCCTCCCCCAAAGGCCATGCTCAGAAGTCCCCCTTTCCTCACCTGGGCTAGTGGCTGCCTCAGGCAGCTGTTCTTTGTAGGTACTATGGCAGCCTGGTGGATGCTTGTCGGGAGGGAATGTGTACTCTTTGAGGTTTGGCTGTGGACCATGTGTTTGCAACTGACCCTGGCCATCTTTCTAAACAGTCTACGAGAATGAAGACCAGCTGCTGTGGGACCCCAACATCCTCCCTGAGAGGGAGGTGGAGGAGTTCCTGTACCGAGCAGTCAAGCGGAGGTGGCATGAGACAGCTGGGTCTCAGCTCCCGGAGGGAGAAATGGTGAAGGATAGTGAGCAGGTATGCAGCACTCTGGGTGGTATGAATACCTCTAAATCCCCACTCTAATGGCGGTGTAAACATCTCCCCCCCAACACAACTTACCCCCAGTGGTGATGTGAACATTGCTGCATACCAGTCCCAGTGGTGGTGTAAGGGCACACTGATATCCCCACCTCGATGGCGGTGTGACAACCTGCATTTTCCTACTCCACTGGTGATGTAAACTCTCCTCTATCCCTGTCCTGAAGTGATGTACATGCCTCTCATGCCCTCACCTCGATGGCGAGGTAAACACTCCTGATTCCCCTACCCCGATGGTGAGGTCAGTGCCCTCAATCTCCCTGCGCTGACCGTGAAATAAATACTCCTGCTCCTGCTGCCGTTGAGCAGGTGGAAAGAGGCTTTCGCTCCCCCAGGCGCTGTATGAGCTGGTGAAATGCAGTTTCAACGTGGAGGAGGCTCTGCGGAGACTACGGTTCAACGTGAAGGTGATCCGAGGTGAGCTCCCCGCCTGCCTGTCCCACAGTCCCTGCCTGTCCTGCTCTGGGCACTGCTGATGCCACTGCCTGCTCCTGGTTGCAGACGGGCTCTGTGCTTGGAGTGAGGAGGAGTGCAGGAACTTTGAGCATGGCTTCCGCGTGCATGGAAAGAACTTCCACCTGATCCAGGCCAACAAGGTGAGGACACAGCCCACCCACCCTGCTCTCACTGGGCTGCATCCTGGCCTCCTTGGGGCTGGGAAGGTCTTGGCAGCCTGGGTACCTGGCGCCAGCACCCCATAACACACAGTTACAGCTTCCCTCACCAGCTCCTGAGGCTCTCTGAGTGGAGGGCGAAAACCCAGTTTCCACCTCTCTCTCGCACACCTGATGTCTTTTCTAGTCTCTTACAGCAAGCTCCTTTCTTCCCCCCAAAGAAGGCCCCAATATGGGAAATAATTGCCTTAAAGGTGAATTTTAGGACTCGTGCCTATATTCACCATCCATCCTCAGCCCTTAGCCATAGGGATCAGGGGTCTCCTAGTTCAGTCAAATCAAGGAAATGGGTCTCTCTTGCCACCTGTGGTAAATGCTCATGACCGGAGGCACTGCTGAGTATGAAGTCCCTGCCCTCCCCTAGACCCGAGTCCCTCTTTCTTCCTCTGGACCTGAATTCCCCTGTTCTTCCTAGGCCATGTATCCTCCCCTAGACCAGAGTCCCCCTGTTCTTCCTAGACCTGAATCCCTTTCTTTCCTAGACCTAGGTCCCCCTCCCCAACCACCTGGCTGGATGTGCTCCCATGACTCTGTCTCAGAGCCTGAATTTCCCCTTGTCTTTCTCACAGCAGCTCTCCCTCCTCAGCCCTTCTCCCAGTGGGTTTACTTCCCTTCCAGGGAAACGGCCCTGGCCTCTTCATACTATTCATGACACCACAGCATGCAGAAAAGCAGGGCCTGGTGAAACCTAGCTTGAGGCTCAGGCCCTTGTCCTATCTTGGGAGGTTGGAGTCAGTGAGATGCCTATGCTGGGCCACTGAAGGGACAGGGCTGTGCTCAGTTGACCTTCCCCGTGTTGTTCCAGGCAGCACTAGATCCTCTAGGTGGATCAGCTCCTGGTGGCCTGACGCAGCACGCTGTTTCACTGCATTTCCACTGCAGCCGAGGCTGCTCCTGTGAGCAAAACTTCCTGTGTTACCTTCTCCATGCCTGCCCCTGCTTACCACACGCACCGCCCTGGCCCAGGGAGCTGGGACACTTGCTCCATTCAGACCCCTGATGCAGACGGGCGTCTTTGGGAAGCCTCATGCTCTCCCTCCAGCCACTCTCCGGGCTCATCAGGGACTGGGCCATGCTCCTTCCCACCTTCGGCCTCTGCCTGCACCACAGCCGAGGCCTTGCTGTGGGGGCTTCTCCAAAGTGAAGGTGCCAGAGGTTTTGCCAGGTGGCATCTAGCTCCATGCTGGACCTTCGTTCACAGTGTGTTGCCCTCATCTTTTAGGGTGCCTGTATGTGATCTGAGTCTGGGGTTCATGAAGCCCCAGTGTGTCCTTTAACGGTGTCTCATGCTCACAGACAGCTCCCCTTTGGGGTGGTTAATGGTGTTCCGTGGGGAAAGCGGCCTTGGCCTGGCTGCACTCTGCCCCCTGTGGGTGGGGGCTCTGTCCCGGGCGTCTCTCCTGAGGTGTTAGCGACACTGCTTTGTGGGAAAAACTGGCACAGCCAGGTCTCATGCTTTTCTTTCTGGGTGGGGGCTCTGTCCCTGGCGTCTGCACTCCTCAGTTCCCCTCTGCTTGGCCAGCAATAAACGGGTTGAGGTGGACCTTGAAGTTAGGAGGAGCTTGGCGAGGTCTGGGATGAGGGCGGTGGACACGGGATAGGTGGACCCAGAGTGAAGAAGAATGGGACCCCATGCCAGCAGGTGGTGGATTGGGGTGCCATCATGTTTAGGACAAAGGGATGAGCCCTAGATGTGGGGGGTGGCTGGTGAGCCTTAGATGGGGGCTGGACATGGGTGCAGAAGACATAGGAGGGGTAAGCAGGGTCTTTGAGAGCTGCAGATGCTGTGACCTGTTCTCACTGTCCTGGAAAGTGGAGGTGGCTGGGCATGTGGGGCCCAGATGACATTGTGCTGTCTCTCAGGTGCGTACAAGGTCTGTGGGCGAGTGTGTGGAGTACTACTACCTGTGGAAGAAGTCTGAACGCTACGACTACTTCTCCCAGCAGACACGGCTGGGACGGAGGAAATATGGCCCGTCAGGAGCCACGTATGTGCAGTGGGCTTCTAGTAGGACCTGGGTCAGGGGAGCACTGGGAGTCCTGAGGAGCACCTCCTGCCTGAGGCAGCTGTCTCCCTGCAGCCCCCCATGTTGCCCTCTTTCCCTAGGGACACAGACCAGGACCTAGATAGCAGTGATCCCGATGGCCTCACCCGTCCCCGCTCCTCACCACCCCTGCCCCCTGCCACTGACAGCCTAGGCCCTGAGCAGGACCCCCTGGCACAGATGCACATAGGTAAGAATGTGGGGTGGACCCCTATCCTTGGGGGGTCCCTTGTAACTAGCACTGACCTGTTCCAGTGGACTCTGAGGAGTAATACCTGGGAGCTCTTGACACTCCACCCCATGAGGTGTCACACACGTGAGATGTCAAGGGCTCAATGGCTTTCCATGTGAAGGGGGAACACATGTGTCTTGCAGCCCAAAGTAAGGGGCTCCTCACTGGGCCCCAGGTGGTTGGTGGGGCTCCTCTCGTGGCTTCAAGTGGTTGGTGGAAGTTCCTCTCTGGGCCCCTGGTTGGAGGGCTCCTTTCTGGGCCCAGGTGGTGGTGGATGAGCCCTAGTTGCCATGTGGGAGATCTGGGGGTGTCAGCCTTCCCCAGTGCCCTGTGTCCAGGGCCACAGCAGAGCAAAACAAGGCCTGGTTCATGACTCAGGTTCTGAAGGTAACTCCAGAGGGAAGGATAAGGACCTTTGTTCTCTAGGTCTGTTGGTCCTGGGTTTACATTGTCCTTTGGCTCCAGAATTGGGTTGGTTTTGTGGTTTGTCTGGAGGGGCATCCATATCTACCCACCCTAAGTTGCCTGTCATGCACCTGTTGCAGAGCTCCATAGAGTCCACATTTGCTGACTTGGCAGTGCACTGAAGCACTTTTTTGTATTGTTTTGAATCTGTTGTATTACATTGTGTGTGAGAAACAATCTTCGAGGGCAGTTTTAGTCTGTTTGCACAGTTTAGTGTAACTGGTTGCTTTTGTGTTTGTACATATTTTATGTGTTTGTGTGAACACCTTGGTGAAGAGGGATCTGTAAACTTCGCTGCCCCTGACAGGTTTGGCCGGGGCCTGCGTAGGTTGCAGTGTCAAGGCGAAAGTGATTGAAGCAAGTGTGCCGTAGCCAGGATTGTTGTGATCCTGGGAGGGTGTGGCCGCTGGGGGCGCGGCCTCAGCTGTGTTCTCTCCCTGCAGAGCCGCTGAGTGTGGACAGCATGGCTGGCAGTCTTGGTGAGCCTGAGGAAGGCTCCGATGGCCTCCCATCCTCGGAGCCAGGCCCCTGTCTCTTCCAGCAGCTGGCTGCTCCCCCAACTGTGCCCCTACCCCAGCGGCCTCCAGCTCTGGCCGAGCCGGCCTTCTGCCCTTCCACTGCAGCTGCTCCAGAGCCCGGCGCCAGCTCTAGGCTGGCTGCGGACCTGGCCCTGCCCGGGGCCCTTCCTGAGGAGCTGCCCCTGGCCTCCAGCCACACGGGTATGGACGGAGAGCCCGAGGAGGCTGTGGCCCCTGCACAGGTGGCCTTGTCGGTCACTGAGTTTGGACTTATTGGCATTGGGGATGTGAACCCTTTCCTGGCTGCCCATTCAGCGTGCCCGGGCCCTGGACTGCACTCGGAGCCCCTGTCACAGTGAGTGCAGCCCCCACCCTAGGGGCCCCAGCCTCAGGCCAAACTGAGGAGGTGGGAGGGTTCTGCCCTGAGGATGGTGGGGCCCCTTGGAGAAGGCTCTGTTTGTTTCTTTAGTTTTATTTTCTACTTTTAATTTGGTTTATTTATTTTTTTGACTAGGTAATACATTCATATGGTTCAAAATCCAAAAAGGTACAAATGGGGCCAGTGCTAGTCTCCTCTCACCCCCGCCCCAGCCACCAGTCCTCCCCAGGCACACGTGAAAACACGGGCTGCTGGGGGAGGCGAGGTTGGGAGCCATGCGTTTGGCCCACAGTGCTCAAGCCGTGCTGCTTGTGCGGCTGGACTGACCCTCTCTTGGTCTCTCTCGGTCTCTCCCCTCACTGCAGCTGTAATGTGATGACCTGTTGATTCCTGGCCACAGGCAGGGGTGTGTGGCCTAGACTGGACTTGGGGCCACTGTGGGGCCTGCCTCTGTCTTCCCGACCCTTTTCCTCGTGGGCCTCGGGTAATGCCGTCTCTGCTTCAGAACACTTCAAGGACTGGGGTGAGCGGTGGCAGGGCTCTTAGCCCTGCCCCTCCCCGCACACAGACCGGCACCTCAGCGCCTGGTACCACCACCTGGCTCCAGGCTGCCACTCACCGTGGGACCTGTTGGGCAGCTGGGCGCAGAGGGCTGGGTCCCCTCTGGCCAGCAGAGGCGAGGAAAGGCATCCCTGCCTGTCAGGGGGAGACAGGGCAGGATGACGCCCTCCCCCTCCACCAGCAGTCTCCGCCCAGGGAGCCCCCAGCACTCTTCTTGGCTCTGTCTCCCCGCACCTAGCAGGGCCATGGGCTGCCCCAGCCCAGGGGTCGGTGGGCAGCTGCTACTCGGTGCCAAACCCCACGGGGCACAGAGCCATATACCTCGACGTTGGCCCCGCCCCACCCTTGACCTCACCCGCTCTGTCCACTTCAGGAAAAGCCGCACTTTACGCCCATCTGCCTCCTCTCTCTGTCCGCCCCAGGGCCTCTCAGCAGCCTTGTGTGGGTGTGGGTTCCAAGAGACAGGTAACTGATACCCCCTGTTGCCTGCAGTGCTGAGGGGCTGGATTCCAGCCTGTTCTCCTGACCCTGCAGGTGTTATTTCTATTGAAGCTCCCCAGCAAGATGATTCGGGGGCCTGGTCTTTTGCCCACCTCCTTTGTTTTATTTATATTTCTGTTTACAAATTGGAGTGGGGTCCTCCAGGGGGGCTGGGCAGCGCTCCCCAGCCCCCGGGGTCACAAGGAGAGTTTTGGCTTGAGCCCATCTGCAGAGTTGGACTCAGCCTTCCCTGTCACCCCACCAAGGACCACACTGTGAAGTGATAACTGCCTTGAACCCCTTGCTGTTTTATTTATTAAACTTTATTTGAAACCCTGTGGGTGCCTTGTGTTGGATTGGGCAGGGCGTGAGGAGGTACTGGGGAACCACAGGTCACCCTCGTCACTTGGTCGCTGATGAGAGGGAGGTGGTCAGTTAAATGGAGAGGACACAATCTGGATCCTGAAGGAGAAGCAGGGTTGTGAGGGCCATTGTGAATCAGGCCAGTCAAGGTTGCCACCAACACAGAGGTAGGCAGGGGCCCGCGTCCCGGAAAGGGAGAGGGCAGGAGGGAGAGCAGCAGAGGGCTAGGTGAGCAAACGAGTGTTTCTGCGCCCCAGAGCCCGCGGAGGGCTCAGCAAGGGCTGGGTCAAGATGGGGATTTTGAAGGTCCTGTAGTTGTGCAGCAAACAGGCTGGGAAGGGATAGGCCTGGGCTGAGGGAGTGGAGGTCAGGGCAGACAGGTAATGCTCAGGTGCATGGGAAAGTCAGGTGTCTTCTGGAATTGGGGGTTTAGTCCTTCAGAGGTGGTATGCCAGCACTGGGAGCAGGGGTACTTGGGTGGGTGGGGAGGTGCCCGGCACTTGAGGATTTTCACTGGATTTTTCAGTCTCTTTGCTTCCTTGGAGTATTTTTAAAGATTTATTTATTTACTTACTTAGAGGGAATGGGGGGAGAGGAAGAGAAACATCAGTGTGTGGTTGCCTCTCACATGCCCCAACTGGGGCCCTAGCCCACAACTCAGGTGTATGCCCTGACTGGGAATCGAACCAGCAACTCTTTGACTCACAGGCCAGTGCTTAATCCAGGTCTCCATGGAGTATTTTTAGAGCTGTTAGTATACTGTATTATGGTTTGCTCTAATTCCAAGAAAGCTGCCATCATCCTTTGTGTGTGTTTTTACTCTTAATTGCTGATATTTGTATCTTCATGGTTTTTTAAATTTAACTTTTCAGTTACAGTTCACATTGAATATTATTTTGTACCAGCTTCCAGGTGTATGGTATAGTGGCTTTTCTCCATGCTTTTGAACAGTTTGATGTATAACCTTTTTAGACTGGCTTCTTTCACTTGGTTCCTCTACATGTTGTGGCTCCGTAGCTCCTTTTTATTGCGGAGCAACATTCCATCACCAGATGGACCACGGTTTATCATCCACCCACCTGCCGAAGGAATTCTTCATTGTTTTCAGGTTTGGGCTCTTATGGATGAAGCTGCTGTGAACACTTAATGCAGGGTTTTGTTTGGACACAAGTTTTCCACGCATTTGTGTAAATACCCAGGAGCTGAATCTTACAGTAAAATACATTGTTTTTGTCAGAAACCAGCAAACTCTTCCAAAGGGGCTGCACCATTTGCATTCCCACCAAGGGTAAAGGAGAGATCGTGCAGCCCGAGGCCCTGGCGAGCACTGTGTGGTCCTTGCTTTGGATTTTGGCTATTTTGATAGGCAGGTGGTGGTGACCTCTCATTGTTTTGTGTAGCCTTTGGAGATGGGCCCTTATTTCTTCCCACAAATATTCTTCATGCTCTTTCACTGGCCAAGAAGATCCTCGAGGATTCTTCCTTAATTTTAGAAACATTTTTTTTGGCAGGATCAGCATTTTAAAGATGTTCCATTGATATCCTGGTTTTTAATGAGAAATGGGTCATTCTTGTGTTTTTCTAAATGAGACCTACCCTTTTTCTCTGTGATTTCCTTTTTGTCTGGATACCAGCATTGGAGCATGATGTGATGGTGTAGATTTCCAGACGGAGCTTCTTGGGCCTGAGGGCTGCCTTGCATAAGTGTTGGTGCAGCTTGGCTATTCAGTTATGTCTGCTGACCCCTTATCTCTGGGCCTCTAGGTACACAGGAGGGCACTGGGTATTCTACAGATTTCCTTGTGTTTTATTCCCTCTGTGTTTCTGTTTGGATAGTTGCTACTGACCGGTCACTGAGGTCCGTGGTCCTCTTTTTCCACAGTTCTAGACTGTCATTCAGCCTGTACCATCTCTCCATTGTTTTATGTTTAATTTTTTTCCATTTCTCTGCTGAAGGTCTTCATGTTTTGCACCTTTTTCTCTACTTTAACTTCTTCAAAATACCCTATGATAACTCTATCCCTGGGCTGCTCTAAGGAGCACACAGAGGTTGCGAGTGCCTGGCACAGTAGTGCCCCGTGAGTGCAGAGCAGCTCCTGCCCCACCACCCTGAAGTAGACTGGAGACCGCAGCTTCTCCTGATCTTGGGGCCCAGTGATGGAAACTTGGAGTAAATACCCCAAAATACCACTCCCCCCACCCTGAGCTGTAGTCAGGCAAAATGCAGGGTGTGGCTTGGGGGCCAGGCTCACCTTGAAGAGAGCTCTCGTGAAAGGAATTATCAACTCGTGGCCTTATCCTGTGAAATCCTAGTCCAGACTTAACCCCTGGAGCAGCAGTCACTAGAGACCTCAAGCCCTAGCACTAAGTCATTATTCACTAGGCCACTGTTTATTAAGCAAGCGTGGATTGAGCACCTACTGTGTGGGGTCCCTGCCCTCCTGGAGCTGACTCTGTGGTGGGGGAGAGACTAGGATAAACTCTGATAAGCAGACATACAGACCAAGATGGTGCCAGAGCTTAGGTGAGGTGGGTGTAGGGCATGGAGGGCAGCTGCAGGAGGGGTCATCTGTGTGAGTCGGCAACTTAATGACAGGGTTCTCAGGATGCTGATCTGGTCAGTGCTAATGCTGGGAAGATTGCCCTGTCCCTGATTCAGGTTGTGCAGCACTCAGGGACAAGCAGCAAAGTCCTTGTAGCTGTATGCAGCTCCGGCATTCTGACTTGCATGGGACTCCGTGCACCTAGTCCCACACTGTTCTATTCAATTAACCCTCTAATAGTGCTTTCTAATGAGACTGTGGACTGTACACCTGCTTTGCCTTCCCTGCCCTAGTGCACACACCACGGTCACCCAGAGGTAGAGTCTTGACTGCAGGACCCTCAGCAGAGGGTAAAGCACCTGGTCTGCGAGTTACCAGTGTGGTCTTTCTGAGCCTGGAGAGAAGTGTAGAAAGAGGTGGGAGGGTGACTACACTCAGGTGGCACCTAACGTGTGCCAGGCACCCTTCTGCCAACCTGCAGGCTTTTTACAGTATTCCTTTTGGGAATAAAGAAACCAGGAGTCTGTTAGATTGTGCTGAGGTAACTGTATGATAAGCACTGATAGCCTCTGAGCCCTGAATGTCACTGCTTGGGAGTGACCAGGCCCCATAAAGTTGGTGGGATCTCCAAGGCAGACAGGTAAGGTTGTAATACTGTCTCCTTCCAGCTTTGCCATCTGCAGATGAGGAAGAAGACATTCAGTCCTGGCTCCCAGCCCAGGCTCTGTCCCCTGAGCAGGCCTTGCTTGCTCAGTTTCTCTGTAAAGGACCAGGTATGAAAGCTTCTTGCGTGAGAGACCCCAGCTAGTCAGTGTACAAGCCCTGACACCAATCCTAACACTAACCCTAATCCCTATATTTTAATCCTGATCCTGCCTGGGTATTTTAAGGACAAGATGAGATTGAGGTCAGTGGGGAAGGGGCAATAGCCACACTAGCTCCAGCCTCATGCCCTGCCTTCAGCCACTTTCTCCTGGCTCGTCAGGGACCAGGCCCTGCACTTTTCCACCCAAGGCCTCTGCCTGCAGGAGCCTCCCCTCTGGAGACCCTCGTGGGTTTGGCCTTGCAGCACCCACCTAAGTTGCCTCCACCACCATGCACCACTTTGGCGGGTGCCTCACAGATTACCCCTATCCATGAACCACACAGTAGGTACTCAATAAAGAACCCTGAATTTCGTGATTCCAATACAATGTTGAATCTTCTCTACTTTAACTGAAAATGTCAATGGTCTGTCAACACTTTCAGCAGTAGTCACCCCATTGAAGCTAGGTTAAAGTGGAAAAAAAAAAAAAAAAAAAATAGTGCAATAATAAGCCCTGGCTGGTGGCTCAGTGTATTGCCGCCAGCCTGTGAACCTTAAGGTTGCTGGTTCGATTCCCAACCAGGGCACATAACCAGGTTGCCAGCCAGGTCTCCAGCCAGGTCCGTAGCTGGAAGCAGGTGAAAGATCCATAGCTGGAGGCAGGTGAAAGGGGCAGGTGAAAGGCAACCATACATTGATGTTTCTCTATGCTCCCTCCTCCCTCCCTTCCCAACTCTTAAAAAATAAAATCTTTTAAAAAAATGCAATAATAATGATGATGCCAGCTAACATTTATGTAACCTTTGCCAGGCTTTAATATTTCATCAGGTAATTCTCACAACACACCTAATTCGGTTTGTATTGTGTAAAGGACAAGAATGACAGAAGGTAGAGAGAGGTCTATAAGGCTTTTCCCTGGGCCCTGCCCCACCCTGTGATTGGCAACAGCAGAAGCCAGTGAGCAGAGTCCAAACATGCGGGGCGGGGTCACGCAGGAGGAGAGTAGTGCGTGCTGGATCCCGCTGAGCCTGAAATTGGACCTTGGGACAGCACTCCTACTCAGACACCAGGAATACTCCCCGGGCAATTAAATCTGATAATCCAGGCCGCCTTAGAGGAAGTCTGGGGGTGACTTCTCAGGAGTGCGGTTGGAAAGGGGGGGTTGGTTGCTGGTGAGATGCCTCCCACACACTCTTCCACAACGCAGATGGAAAATATGGTCCAGAAATTTCCAAGCAGGACCTTGTCATGTCCTGAGGGGTGGGCTGAGTTATTTTGAGTGTGTGTGGGGGTGGTGGAGTGTCTCAGGCGCCTGGTAAAGAAAGGATCTGGTGCACACGGTACTTGACCCAGAGCCACTCAGCCTCCCTACCTCGCTGTCTGGACAATGGCCCAGATATAGAGGAATGTTCATCCTTCCAGGAAGCAGGTTCGAGGGGCCTCTGAGTTCGTCCCAGCTGGTTGACTTGGGGCCAGAAGCTGCCCCCTCTGAACCTGGTACTCCATCTCTAAAAAAGGCCAAGAACACCTGTGGGATCTTTGGAGGTTAAATGTGGTTTAGAGGTCAAGGACATAGGACTTTGGAGCCAGGTTACCTGCATTCCAATCCCAGACACCGGGCCCCCCTCCCCCCCTCCCTTTGTGTAACCTTGAGGGTAACAGAGCTTCTTGCCTGTCAAGTGTTCCACCAGATCAAGACAGGCCTTTTTCCAGAAGGTGGTCACACTCCCCAAGCCCTCAGATGGTTTCTGCTAAAAGGACCCAATGTGGGTGTGTGGACACTGAAAGTTGATGTAATGGGCCCCTGGGGTCTCAGTTTCCTCAGGCTTGGGCCCTCTTAACTCCCAGGTGCTTTCCAGCTCAGGGTTCCCTGGGTGCATGGCACAGTACCAAAAGCTAACCATTTCCAGGTGTTGAGCTGCAAGTTTCTACCTCTTGGCACGTCTGCTGTCTGTCAAAATTGGGGACAGTAAGTGCTACAGAGCAACAGTGCCTGGCACAGCCTCCAGGGTGGGGTGTTGAGGAATCTTATCTAAGCTGCCAGGGGTGGCAGGACCTTAGAAAAACCTCTACAGTTAAGCCTAACGTCCCGTCAATTTTTAGGCACTTACTGATTCAGGATATTGAGATGTTTACGACATGAATGCCAATCCCTAGTGAGGAGGTTCAGAGAGAGTGGCCTGGGGGGACATACTCTGCGCAACCTGAGTTCTTCTACACCCCGCAGTTCTGCCGGGGCTGCGCATTCACCCCATTCATTCTTTCCTGGGCACTTCACTCCACCCCATTCCCCGGGACTCAGCCGGCCGGATCCGTGTGACCTGGACATTTGCCGGAGCACGGACGCTCTGAGTGACCCAGGACTCGCGTCCCGGAGTTCTAGCCTGGTGGTGGTGGGGACCGGGCATCGATGACCCCTACCAGCTCAGAGACCCCACCTCTTCCTCCAAACCCCGGGCTCCTTGCCTCCACGGGAACACGCTCTCTACCGGCTCCTTCCTGCGCGCCGCGGGCGGGGCGGGGGCAGAGTCCGCCCCCTCCCCCGGGGCGCCCCGCCCCGCCCGCCGCCTCCCCTCCCCCCACAGGGCCTGGCTCGCCGGCCATGTGACTCTGCGGCCAGGCTTGGACGCTCCCGGACGCGCTGGGACAGGCGTCGGGGGTTCACGGGCGCTGCCCGGGGAGGTGGCGGCATGGAGCGGAGGTGGGTCTTCGTGCTGCTCGACGTGCTGTGCGTGCTGGTCGGTAAGAGCCACAGGGATCCGGGGGTGTGGGGATCCCTTCTCAGGTGTCTCGGGGAAGGACGTCCTGCGCACCTTCCCGGGAGTGCGCCCTTCCAGCTTCGGCTTACCCCACCCGCGCCCGGGTCAGGAGCGGGTCTTAAACGGCGCCGGGGCTGGCATCCCCTCCCGGGGCAGCAGGAAGTCGCCGGCGGGCCGCACGCGCCCCCACTCCCGCCGCGCCCTACCGAAGCGATGATTCACACGGGCGGGAGCCCCGGCCAGGCGGGTGGGGTGCGGTGCGGGTTCCCTCCCGGAGGACCTTCATGCCCCCAGGCCCAGGATCGGCTTTCCCAGTGGGCCCGGGAAGAGCTGAAGCCTGGCCCGGGATGCACAGCTGGTCGGTAGGATTTGAACCCGCTCGAGCGGGTAAACACCGAGAGAAAGCTGGGCCCCAGGCTGCGGGTGAACCGCGGGCTTCAGGGCGGCCTGACCTAACCTGTTGGGCGGCTTTTCAGGCCAGGCTGGTGGAGGGGGCAGCCCGAGGCCCCTCCTCCCCCCTCCCCAACCCCTCTCCCAGGGTCCCAGGAACAATGGCTGAGTGTTTGCTCTGGGACTGTGAGGGCAATGGCCTCGGAATTCTACCCCCGGTAGGGGGAGGGGCCCCTCTGGCAAAAGTCCCCCCTGCCTCCCAGCCTAATCCTTGCTGATCTGAAGATCAGAACCGAGCGGACGAGAGACCTGAGGGACCGCAGGATGGAGGGTTCAGTCCCGATGGATGGCAGAGGCCAGGCCCTCCTCCCATGCCCCAGATGAGACCCCTTTTGGGATGGGCTAGGTGATAGCAGGAAGAAGACTTATGAGCACCTATGTTATTACTTATTTAAATATTTGTGTCGCACTTACTGTATGCTAGACGCTAAGCAACACGCAAGTAATTGAACCTTTTCCTCCAAACCACCTTTGAGGGAGGAGCTGTTATAATCCCCAATTTCACCCCAGAGAAGTCACATGGGAGGCTGAGCAGAGATTAAGTTGTATGTTGCTGCTGTCTGTCTGTGTGCTAGGAGTTGGTGGCTCCAGCAGATCATGCTCCCCATTCTAGAAGCTTCAGCACAAACAGTTCAGTTTTAAATAGTGACCAGGACCCTGAGGGGTGATGTGAGGTCAGGCAGGCTGAGCTGAGGGAGGCCCTGATTTTAGTGCCCTGAGCTCTGCTTCCTAAATCCCAGGAAAGCCCAGCTCTGGTTCCGATTGAGACGCCTGAGTCTGCAGTGGAAGCCTCAGGGGGCAGGAGTGGGAGGATGACCTCCCCTTCCAGGTGTCCTACATGACCTGACTTCTAAGCATCTTCTAGCCCTGCCCTCCTCTCACACACGCACAACTTTGGGAGTCTCCTTTTTGGCCTATCGGTTCCCACCCTTACCCTCCCTCACAGCAGCCAGAGGGATCCTATGAAAACATACTCCACTCTTCTGCTTTAAACCTTCCTGTCTGGCTCAGCAAGATTCACACTTTTATAATGTCCTCTAAACCCCCAACCCCCAACACAGCCCTTCTTCCCAGTGATCCAACTCCCAGGCACGGTCACACCTCCAGACCTTTGCACTGGCTGTCCCTGTGCATGGCACTCTTCCCCAGATCTCCCCTGAACTTCCTCATCTCCACGACACCTTCTCTGTGGCCTACTCCACAGTCCCTATCGAAAGCTGCAGCCACCTCCCTGATTCCAGTTGTCATGTACTTTTTATTTCTAACCCCTCTTGGCTGCCTGAGGCCAACCTCTTGTGTTTTCTTCACTGAGATTTTCCCCAGATTCATCATCAAAGGTCCCTGGGGCCCTTGACTTTGGCCTGTTGGGAGGAATTGGCCCAGTTGGCCCCCTCCTCTGGAATTCAGGCCCCAAAAGAGCCTCACCCTTTTATAGTTGTCACCTGCCCTGCTGGAGTTTGTGTACCTACCCCATAGAGGAGGGAGCCCTCTGAGGGAAGAGGGGAGAGGTGTTGGCTCAGCAGAGCCCCAGTGCCTGGCAACTTAACTTTTCATAACTTGGTCATAGCTGTGGCTTCTGAATGTGTCTTCTGTGGACTGGGCTCCCAGGTCTGGTGTCTGATTTGTCTTGGTCACTGTGTGGCCGGCTTGGGGACAAATGAGAATGCAGGCATCTCAGCCTGAAAAACAGGGTGCCCTCCCTTTTAACAGAGGCTTATTAAATGACTGCCTAAGCTCCTGGGACTCAGCAAGCCCCCCACCCCCCGCCCCAGCAGGCACTCACAGAGGAGTGAAGAGGGGGTTCAATCAGGTATCAATGATTACAGTTATACACAAGGACAAGAGACAGGAAGAACTGAAATTTCCTTCCAAGACAGTGATTACTTGGGTGGGACAGGTAGAAGGCGGGTGAAGCTGAGACTGGAGGCAAGTGAAAAGTGCTTTAGGTAGAGAGAACATGTGTGAAGGTCCTGGAGTGGGTGCCTTCTTGGTTTGTTCAAGGAGCAGAAAGGAAGATGGAGGGAAGTGAGGGGGAGATGGGGGAAAGATGGAGGGCGGGGGTTAGACAGTGAGCCCCGGCAGGTACTTTGGTGTTTATCTGAGGATGGTGGGGAACCGCGAGAGGGTTTTAATGGTGGGTGTCGAGCGAGGCTGAGGCAGGTCCAGAAGCTCCAGAAGGCTGGTCTGTGTGGCCTGGGAAGAAATGTGTGCTTACATGGCTCTTCTCCCCGACTCCCAGCCTCTCTGCCTTTCGCCATCCTGACGGTTGTGAATGCCCCGTACAAGCGAGGGTTCTACTGTGGTGATGACTCCATCCGGTACCCCTACCGTCCAGACACCATCACTCATGGGCTCATGGCCGGGGTCACCATCACCGCCACCATCATCCTTGTAAGGCAGGAGGGGCCTGTTGGGTAGAGTGGGGGTGTCAAGTATCTGCTCTGGGTGGTATGTGTGGGGAAGAGGGGCTCCTTCAGTTCCCAGTTTCCCAGTGGCAGGAGTCAGGGAAGCCAGAAATCCTAAACCCCTTTCAGTGGGAAGGGCCGAGCCAGTGCCTGGTGGAGACCGCACAGTTGCTGCTCCAGCCTGGCCCTGAAGCTTCTTGGCTGATCCCTTTGTAGGTCTCAGCTGGAGAGGCCTACTTGGTGTACACGGACCGTCTCTACTCCCGTTCCAACTTCAACAACTACGTGGCTGCTGTCTACAAGGTGCTGGGGACGTTCCTGTTTGGGGCTGCAGTGAGCCAGTCCCTGACAGACCTGGCCAAGTACATGATCGGCCGGCTGCGGCCCAACTTCCTGGCCGTGTGTGACCCTGATTGGAGCCGTGTTAACTGCTCTGTCTACGTACAGGTGGAGAAGGTGTGCAGGGGAAGCCCTGCCAATGTCACTGAGTCCAGGTGGGTGCTGAAGTAGCAGCCTTCAGTCTGGGTGATGCTGGGGGAGCCCAAGCCAGAGACATTCCTCCTCCTGGGGGAGAGTGGGGGCTGGAGAAGGGCCCTAAGAAGCTGGATGTTGAAGAGTGAATTGCCAGATGGAGAAGGGAAAGAGGTACCTCACTGGGCAGAGGACAGGGTGGGAGTTGGCCAGGGAGGTGCCTGTGGTCCTGGGTCCTGCAGACCAGGAAGTCAGGTGGGGCTGGGGGTGTCAGGCCCTGTGGCAGAGCAGTCATTGTTGGGAGGGGGAACCACCTTCCCTAAATTTCAGTCCCCCCCTCATGCTTTTGCTCTGTCTTCTCACCATCTCTACTGATAACCTTTTCACTTAACTGACTTCCGTTCAACAGAAAATAAGTTCATTGATGTTTTTAGTACACTTAACAATGTTGTGCTGCCATCTCCACTATCTTATTCCAGAATGTGTTATCACACCGAAAAGAAACTCCATGCCCATTTAGTTAAACCCCCCTCCCCCCAGATCTCCGTCACCACTAACCTATTTTCTTTCTCTACGGATTTACCTGCTTTGGACATTTTATATACATGGAATCATATACTATGCCATCTTTTCTTACCTGGCTCCTTTAATGTTTTGAAGGTCACTCATATAGTAGCTTCTGTCAGTTTTTGCTTCGTGTATTTAAGGGCTTTGTTGTTAGGTGCATATATTTTTGTTGTCATATCTTCTTTTTTTTTTTTTTTTAAAGATTTTATTTCATTATTTCTAGAAAGAGGGGAAGGGAGAGAGGCAGAGAGGGAGAGAGACATCAATGTATGGTTGCCTTTCACCTGCCTCCAGCCACAGACCTGACTGGAGACCTGGTTTGCAACCTGGTTATGTGCCCTGGCTGGGGAATCGAACCTGCCACCTTTGGGTTCACAGGCCGGCGCCCTAACCACTGTGCTACCAGCCAGGGCTTGTTGTCATATCTTCTTAAGTGACATTTTATCACTATGTAATGTCCTTTCTTTCTCCTAACATTTTTTAAAATAATTTTATTTATTTAATTAAAAAAAAATTATTTCATTAATTTTTAGAAAGAGGGGAAGGGAGAGAGATATCAATGTATGGCTGCTTTTCACCTGCCTCCAGCCACAGACCTGACTGGAGACCTGGTTTGCAACCTTGTTAGGTGCCCTGGCTGGGGAATCGAACCTGCAACCTTTGGGTTCGTAGGCCGGCGCCTTATCCACTGTGCTACCAGCCAGGGCTTTTTTTTTTTTTTTATCTTAATGTCTGTTTTGCCTAGTAGTAGTATTGCATAGCCGCTCCAGCTGGTTTTTTTTTTTTTTTTTTTTTAATTTTATTATTTTTAGAGAGCGGGAAGGGAGGGAGGAAGAAAGGGAGAGAAACATCAATGTATGTTTGCCTTTCCAGTGCCTACAGCTGGGGACCTGGGTGGAGATCTGGTTTGCAACCCTGACTAACAATCAAACCAGTGACACTTGGGTTTGCGGGCTGGTGCTCAATCCACTGAGCCACACCAGCCAGGGCTCTGGCTGTCTTTGGATTACTATTTGCATGGAATTTTTTCATTGTACTTTCAGTGTATTTTTGTCTTTGAATCTAAAGTAAGTCTCTTATGTACATCTTAAAATTAGATATTTCTAAAATCCATTCTCTACTCTGCCTTTTAGAGAATTTAATATAATTAATTATATTACAGTAATTAATGTAATTACTGATAAGGAAAGACTTCTATAATTTATTACCCACGTATCATATGTATTTTTGTTTTGCTTTGTTTTTAAATTTCTCCATTACTTTCTTTTCTGTTAAATAGGTACTTCTTATGCAAAATGTTTGCAGATGCGTAGTGATATATTGCTACATATATGCAATATTGCACACCCCTTTTGAGTTTATTATCACAAATTGTATCTGTATGCACTGTGTGCTGTCAGCATTGATTTGCATTTACTGTTTTATGCAATGTTTAAAATTGAGATATAATAACTTAGTGTTAGGTGTACCACATGATTAATTGATAGTTGTATTTATTGTGAAATGATCCGTAGTAAGTCTAGTTTACGTTGTTGTTGGCATACATGTAGTTGTTTCTTTCTTAATCACAGGAAAAACAGGAATTATAAGCCAAAAATACATTAAGACTGACATTTTTGTTTTGTAATTTTACCTTTACTGGTATTTATGATGTCTTTGTGGATATGAGTTACTGTTTAGTATCCTTCCTTTCTCCTTGAGAGACTCCCTTGCAGCATTTCTCATAGGGCAGGTGAACACGGGCATCGGATTCTCTGGATGTTTGTTTCTCTGGGAATGTCTTAATTTCTCCTTCATTGTAAGAGGATCGTTTTGTCAGATATAAATTCATGTTGACAGTTTTTTTCTGTTTTAGTTTTTTGAATATGTCATCTAGCACCTTTTGGCCTGCATGGCTTCTGATAGGAAATCAGCTGCTAATCTTATTGAGGGTCCCCTGTACACAGTGAGTCCCTTCTGGCATCTGCCCTCAGGAATCCCTGACTTGTTTTTGGCAGTTTGGTTATAATGTGTCTCTGCGTGGATGTCTTTGAGTTGATCCTACTTGCACTTCACGAAGCTTCTTTGGTGTGTAAAGTTTTTCATCATGTTTGGGGATTTTTCCACCCTTATTTCTTAAAATATTCTGTCTGCCCCCTTCTCTCTGTCCTCTCCTTTTGGGACTCTCAGTATGTCCCAACACCAGCCACGTTTCCATGTAAAATTCTCCCTCAGATTGTGGGACGCACAGTGGCTGGAGACAGAACCAGGGAGGGGCTGAAGGTGGAGGCTGAGTGAGCTGTCTGGTCTCTGGGCATGGACGCTTGGGCTCTGTCCTCTGCACAGCCCCCCTGATGCTTGCTGCCCTCTCCTTTCTCAGATTGTCTTTCTACTCCGGACACTCCTCCTTTGGGATGTACTGCATGATGTTCTTGGCGGTGAGTTGGTCTTGCCATGTCTTGCCTGGTGTGAAACTGTGGCTAAACCACTCCCCTTCATTGGGCCGCAGTTTCTGCATCTGTAAAGCAGGGTGGGTGGAGGAGGTGATTGGTTGGGCTAAGTGGTTTGTTCATAAAAACTGGAGGCCCCAGGGCTCCTGGTTCTGTCCTAGTGGCCTCAGAGCCACCATCTGTGCATTGGCTGTGGGGTGAGCCTGGTGGGCCCCTGGGCTCACAGCTGCCCTCTGGCTCCCCAGCTCTACGTGCAGGCGCGGCTCTGCTGGAAGTGGGCCCGCCTGCTGCGACCCACAGTGCAGTTCTTCCTGGTGGCCTTTGCCCTCTATGTGGGCTACACCCGAGTTTCTGATCACAAACACCACTGGAGTGATGTCCTCGTGGGCCTCCTGCAGGGGGCACTGGTGGCCTGCCTTACTGTGAGCTCCTGGGCCCCATCTGTTTACCCCGGGACCTCTTGCCTACCCTTTCTTCCTTTTCCAGGTCCCTAGTCCTCTACTCCTGTTTCCCCCCTAAGAACCCAGTCTTCTGCTTTATCTCATTGCCCTCTACCACCCCTCATCCCCCACTCCCTTCCCGGGGTACCCATCCTCCTTCCCTCCCCCCGAGCTGGGTTCCACCCCTACTCCTGCCCAGGCGGTATTTGCTTCCTTTCCTCACCCAGGTGCGCTACATCTCGGACTTCTTCAAAACCCGGCCCCCACAGCGCTGCTTGGAAGAGGAGCTGGAACAGAAGCCCAGACTGTCAATGACGCTCACCCTGGGTGAGGCTGACCACAACCACTATGGGTACCCAGTCTCCAACTCCTGAGGCTGGAAGCCACCCAGGCAGGGCCACCTGTGCCTCCAGCTGGGACTCAGGCTATGTGTGGGTCAGTAGGTCCATGGTAGGGCCCTCACATGGGATGGTGATGAGGACTCTGGATAGGCTCCAGGTGCCCTGGGCTGGTTCCCAGAGGGGTCTCTGTTAAACCCACCTCCTGTACACTGGATCAGGGGTCTGGGATTGGTCAGGGTAGCCCTAATGTTTGGGTGGAGGACCCTTCATTATGAATAGAGCTCCCTCAGTACCCCTTCTTTTGGGTTAGGGAAGGGACCAGGAGATCTGGATAAATGCTGTTTTTGTAAAATGTAATGTGTATATATGGATTTTTAGTAAAATAGAGCACTTGCTTGACAAATGTTATCTGAGCCTTTGTTCCTTACGGCCATTCTGAGCACTTGTTGGGAGTGCAGCTGAGCTCAGGTGTTAGTAGTTGGTGAGTCAACAAGCCAGTGAAAGTAACAGTCAAGTCTTTAATCAGCCATTTCTTCAAAGGACTCTGGTTCTGTTTAGTACAGAATGATATTAAAAACTTACCATGTGGAAGTTAAATGTGCTCTGCTGACCATGCAGGAAAAGTATGTGTGTATTCCAACTTCTGTACACACACCATATTATAAAGATCTCTATGTGGAACTGTCTGTATCCATATTAAGGTACAGATGAATTCATATCGTTGTCGCCAGCCTGATTTTTTTTTTCTTCAAAGAAGACATTTTATTTATATTTTTTAGATTTCATTTAGTTATTTTTAAAAAGAGGGCAAAGGAGAGAGGCAGAGAGGGAGAGAGACATCAATGTATGATTGCTTTTCCCCTTCCTCCAGCCACAGACCTGACTGGAGACCTGGTTTGCAACCTTGTTATGTGCCCTGGCTGGGGAATCAAACCTGCGACCTTTGGGTTTGCAGGCCGGCGCCTTATCCACTGTGCTACCAGCCAGGGCTTCCAGCCTGATTTTTTATCACATGGATATTATAACCTGTTCCCCTTGCTCACCCGTAAGTTGTCATTTCAACAAATGAGAAACCTGGCTTCCACCATCTGTCATTTTCTTAAACTTATTGCTCCATTCCAAATTATATATAAATAGAGTGAATTATATTTCAGAATTATAAACTATCCTCAAGGGAAATAACTTTATAAAATAGAGTGCATCGTCTGTGTATAGTACATTTTGCTTTAGTCTACAAATTTCATTCCTTTTCAGTTACATAGGTCAGTACCTTTTGCCTCCACCACCTACAGTGAAATTTTTTTTCATACTTTTTTTTTTAAGATTTTACTTATTATTTTCAGAGAGAGGGGAGGGAAGGAAGAAGAGAGGGAGAGAAACACCAGTGTATGGTTGCTTTTGACCTGCCTCCAGCTACAGACCTGGCTGGAGACCTGGCTTGCAACCTGTTTATGTGCCTTGGCTGGGAATTGAACCAGCAACCTTTGGGTTCGCAGGCTGGTGCTTATCCACTGAGCCACCAGCCAGGGCCTTTTTCATACATTGCTAATACAGTTGCATTCTTTGACAAATTCTGTATTCCATTCTGTGATACTCCCATATCCTAAATAACTTAATTTGAATAATTATGATTTACTCTTCGGGCTGTAAAAAACTATGGGTTTTCATAAATGCACAATGGCAGATATCGTCACTAAAGTATCCTGTGGAACACATCAACCCCTCACACCAACTCTAGTTTTGCCTTTTCCAGAAGATCATATAAATGAGATCATACAGTGTAAATAGTCTCTTCATATAGGATTCTTTTACTCAGCAATATATGGGTTTCATCCATGCCTTTGTATGGGTTTGTTTACTTAAGATCTCAAATGCACCTGAGAACAACAGGTTTGCAGCTGCTCATGCATTTGGAATTAAGAGGTATTGTAAGGAAGATTAAGTGAAGGTGAGAGAAAGCAAAGCAGGGGTTGGATTACAGGATAGTTAATAAGATTACATGATCTATTGAGTGCAGTTTTGTGTATTTCAAAGGTGTGTTAACCTGGATGCACAAAAACAATGGACAAGGCTTGCTTAAGGCAAAGGTAAAAACTTTTACTAAAAAACTTGTGCCCTGGCTGGGTGGCTTAGTTCACTGGAGTGTTGTGTTATACACCAGAAGGTTGCAGGTCAGGGCGCTTACCGAGGTTGCTGGTTTGATCCCCAGTAGGGGCGTATAGAGGAGGCAGTTGATCGATATTTCTCTCACATCGATGCTTCTCCCGTTCTCTAAAGTCAACAAACATTTCCTTGGGTGAGGATTAAAAAATAACAATAAAAATAAAGTTGTATGCCTGAGTTACAAATACCCACCATGATCTTCATAGTTATGAATTTGTGAGCAGACTTCCCTGGGCTCCAGTGAAAGGACAACAGGATGGGAAGGTGGGGGTGATGCCAGAAACATACAGGGAGAAACAGACTGTGTGGCTTTAGGGTGAGGGCTAGAAGGACAGCTACCATTGTCCCCCTGTTGAGCCATTCTCCCATACAGCCGCCAGGCAGGCACCATCTTTTCGGTGTTGAATCCTCCCCCCAACACTGCAAAATCTAAACTTGCATTAACCTGGTGAATGCTGTTTACCCCACCAAACTCCTGTACCACCCAGGGGTCTTTCAGAGGCTGAGTCTTATAGGTAGTCAGCAGGTGGTGGTAGGCATCAGGGGTCCTGTGGTATATTCTGGGCAGCTGCAGGATTGGTGCTGGTTGGCTGCCAGCCTTGGTTTGCACCGTGGCTTCCTCCAAATGTCTCTAGGCCAAGCGCAGGCAGCCACTAACCACAAATCACTCTTCAGCTCCAACCAGGTAGTCCTGGGCTGGTCACAGGCAGCAGCTGACCTTGGTCTGCACTGGAGCTCTTCCCAAGAGGCCCCAGAACCAATACACCCACTGGCCAACTTCAGATCACAACAATGCTACCTGATTAACTCCACATGGCAGACACAAAGGGTGGTCTGGGTAGGCAGCAGAGCCAGTTGGGGTTAATCCTGCTTTATCGGGGTCATTCTACGTAGCAGCTTGTTCATTGTGGTCATGGCTAATTCTCGGAGCCAGTCAGCCTGAGGGTTAACCTCACTCAATGGCATGCCAACCAAATTCAGGCTCATCTACAATAGGAGGACAGACAACCCAAACAAGGCATATTTCTGGGGTTCTGAGCTAAGGTGATTAGGGAAGCTGCACCATTAAGGTTCCAAAGTCACCTGCTATATAAGACCACCGAGCCAAGAATGGGAGGTGTAGCAGCTCTACCTAATACATAGAAGCAAACAGAGAGACAGCCAAAATGAGACAAAGAAACATGTCCCAAATGAAAGAACAGAAAGCTCCAGAAAAAGAACTAAATTAAATGGAGGCAAGCAATCTACCAGATACAGAGTTCAAAACACTGGTTAAAATGATGCTCAGTGAACTTAGAACTTAAAGAGATAGTAAGCATGAAAAAGAACACAGCATAAAGAACCAATCAGAAATGACATAGTATCTGAAATGAAGGTTACACTAGGAGGAATCACTAGGCAGATTATAGTAGAGAATCAAGGTAGCAGAAAACACAAAACTGGGACAGCAAAAAAAGAAGAAGAAGAAGAAGGTCCTGACTGGTGTGGCTCAGTGGACTGAGCACCAGCCTGCAGACCAAAGAGTCACCAGTTCAATTCCCAGGCAGGGCACATGCCTGGATTGCAGGCCAGATCCCTAGTTGTGGGCACGCAAGAGGCAGCCACATACTATTTCTCTCCCTTCTCGCTTTCTCTCTCAAAATAAATAAATAAAATCTTTTAAAAAATGAGGGTAGTTTAAGGGACATTTAAAATAATGTCAAGAGTAATAATGTTTGCATCATAGGAAAGAGCAGCAGCAAGAGATTGAAAATCTGTTTGAAAAAATAATAATTGAAAGCTTCCCAATCTGCAAAAGAAGTAGACATGAAAGTTCAGGGGGCATAGAATCCCAAACAAGGTGAATCCAATGAGGCCTGCATCAAGACATAAAATTAAAATGACAAAGGTTAAGTACAGAGAACCTTAAAAGCAGTAAGAAAAAGGCAGTTACTTACCAAGGAACTCCTTTAAGGCTGACAGCTGATTTTTCAAAGGAAACTTTGTAGGCGGGAAGGGATTGGCATGAAATATTCAAAGTAGTGAAAAGCAAGGACCTACAACTAAGACTGTCCAGCAAAGTTATCATTTAAAAATTAAAGGAGAGATGACGAGCTTCTCAGATAAGAAAAAGCTAAAGGAATTCATTACCACCAAATCAGTATTACAAGACATGTTAAAGGGACTTCTTTAAGAAGAAGATGGGTAGTATGAGTGTAAATGTATTTTTGCATGTGTTTGGTAATACTGTAATTCATATTACTTAAAAGAGCAATTCTTTAAACAAATGAATTAATGTAGGCATTTTGGAATAATGAAAAGAACTTAATATGGTTTGAGAAGCTGACAGAAGGCAGTAATTAAATGGTGAATTTTCTAGATGTGAAAGGGAAAAAGAAAAAGTACACATTGGTGGTTATAGAATAGAAAGAGGGATGTTAAGAACAAAGGAAATAGAGAAGCCAAAGAACTTATATGCATGACTCATGGACATGAACTAAGGCGGACATTGCTGAAGGAAATGGGGTACTGGGTGTAGGGGGGCAAAAGGGGGAAATGTGGGACAACTGTAATAGCAAAATAAAATATATTAATAAAGGATGTGAAAGCAGCTATAAACAAAAAAAGATGGGTAAAATAACAAATATAATAAATGGCAATAATTACATATCAATGGTCATTTCAAATGTAAATGGCTTGAATGCTGCAATAAAGAGATAGGGTAGCTTAATGGATAAGAAAATAAGACCCATATATATGCTGTCCACAAGGGACTGACTTAAGATTGAAATACACAACAGACCAAATGTAAAGGGGTGGAAAATGATATTTTATGCAAATGGAAATGAAAATAAGCTGGGGTAACAATACTTATAATAGACTAAACCAAAGGCTATAATAAGAAATAAGAGCATTTTGCTCTGGCTGGTGTGGCTCAGTGAATTGGGCACTGGCCTGTGAATCAAAATGTTGCTGGCTTGATTACCATTCAGGGCACATGCCTAGGTTGCAGGCTAAGTCCTTAGCTGGGGACATGTAAGAGGCAACCGATCAATGTATTTGTTGAACGTTGATGTTTCTCTCCCTCTCCTCCATCCCTTCACCTCTAAAAGTAAATAAAATCTAAAGAAGAAAAAAGGAATATTTCATAATGGCAAAAGGCTCAATCCAGTAAAAGGATATAACCCTTTTAAACATTTATGCACCCAACATAGGTGCACGTAAGTATATAAAACAAATATTGATGGACATAAAGAGAGATATCAACAATAATAAAGTCATAGTAGGGAACATTCACATACCCAGACATAAAATAAGGGAATAGAGGCCTTAAATGATATAATAGACCAGATGGATTTAATTGATAGTTTTAGAGCATTTCACCCCAAGGCAGCATAATATACATTCTTTTCAAGTGCACATGGAACATTTTCCTGGATAGAATTGTTAGGTCACAAAACAAGCCTTAATAAATTTAAGAACATTGAAATCATACCAAGCATGTTCTCCAGTCACTATAGTATGAAAGAGAAATTGCAAGAAAAAAACCCTAAAAAAATACACAAACATATGGAGACTATATAACATGTTACTAAACAATGAATGGGTTAACAAAGAGACCAGGAATAAATTAAAAAATGCAATGGGGAATAAACACACTATGCTTATATTAAACTACCCATATTAATCTTAATTATTAAACTCAGCTTGTTACTCTAATTTTTCTCTCAAAACTAGAGTTTACATGTTAAAAGTTTATTTTCTAAGTATGCTTTGCTAGAGGCAACAGTTTCAGTAAACCCAAGAAACAGCCTGACCTCAGAGTCCTGGTAAGCTGACAAAGACTAGATAGCTGATTCAAGGACAATGCCTATATGATCCATGTTGGGACCAGCAAGGACACTGCCTGCATGTCCACAACCCCTCCTACTCCCGAATCTCTTTGTTCTGCTTTCTCTCCCCTTCCACCTCATAAAAACTTCTACCTGCACTAAATTGTTAGGCTGTAACCATGATTTAGCATCTCCCACCTAGTAATAAAAGTTCTGTATTCTGTAACAAATCAAAGCATATCATCAACTGTGAACCTTAGCTCTCACTGCAGCTGTGATGTCCAGGGAAGGAAGCAATTCTAATGTAAATGGAGAGATAACACTAGAATGAAAAGAGTAAACCTGGGCAGGAGTTTTGAGACTACCCTCACAGCCACCTCCTTTCATTCCCATATCCCACTTCCAAAAGAAACAGCACATCAGCAATCTCCTTATGAATTTTCCAACTCCCAAATTCTCACCAGCTCCCTATAAGAATTGCTGGCATGACCAGAGATGTTAAGGTGGGTTTTTGAGGACAGAAGTCTGCCCATCTTCAAATGCACACTTGAATAAACACCTTTCCTACTCACCAGCACCTCATGAGTTTGGCTTTTATTCTGACAGACAGTTGAGCCTGGGTTTGGATTCAAAGGTCCCTTGAGGCAAATACAAATGAAAACATGATGACCCAAAAATCTATGAGACATAACAAAAGCAGTCCTAAGAATGAAATTCATAGCAATATAGGCCTACCTCAAAAAACAAGAAAAATCAGCTCTGGCTGGTGGCACAGTGGATAAGGCGCTGGCTTGCAAACCCAAAGGTCACTGGTTCAATTCCCAGCCAGGGCACATAACCAGGTTGCAAGCCAGGTCTCCAGCCAGCTCTGTAGCTGGAGGCAGGTGAAAGGCAACCATACATTGATGCTTCTCTCTCTCTCTCTCTCTCCCTTCCCCTCTCTCTAAAAATAATAACTCAAATCTTAAAAAAAAAAGAACAACAAAAATCAACAATCTGATTTTGCACCAAAAAGAAATAGAAAAACAAAGAAAGCCTGGAGTGAGTAGAAGAAAGGAAATAATAAAGATCCTAGTGGAAATAAACAAAATAAGAGTCCCAAAAATACCAATAAAAAAGATCAATGAAACCAAGAGCTGGTTTTTGATGGTGGCATAGGCAGACATGGCTCACCTCTTTGCACAACAACATCAAAATTATAACTAAAATATAGAACGACCATCACTCAGGACCATCAGAAATGGAGATGAATGGAAGTGTAACAACTATAGAATTAAAGAAACTACATCCATCCAGACCGGTAGGAGGGATGTAGACACAGATTGGCTGGTCTCTCATCCACATGTGGTGACTGAAAATTCTGGAGGGATATCTCAGGAGCAAGGAGTCCCAGCCCCACACCATGCCCTGAAGTCCAGGTTTCCAGTGCCAGGAAGATAAGTCCCACAACTTCGGGCTGCAAAAGCAAGCAGGGATTGAGTCAGTAGAAGAAACTGCTGGAGCACCAAGCAGTTCCTCTTAAAGACCCCACACATGGAATTACTCAGACTCCCTCCCTCCCTCTGAGCTCCAACATGGGAGTAGCAGCTTGAAAGGCACCAGTTGTATGTTTACAGAGGGAAACTGAAGTATCTGACATCAAGGTGAACAGAGCCAATTGTCCCTTTTCTAAACCCTCCCCCAACAGAGCTGGCAAGCTGGTGACATATGTGAGATTCCATCAACCTGGCTCACACTGTTTGACTTGCCTTGGAGATCCCCGGAGTCTCTGCCCCACTCAACTAATAGGCCCACCCAAGCAGCTTTTTCATTTGAATGGCTGGTCTTGGCTCATGATTAGTAACTTCATGAATCCTAACAAACAAGCAACAACTGGCCTCAGTGAGCCCCAGGTCTGACACTACCAGCAGCCAGCCTAGATTCACAGCTTGGCTTCAGCTGGGAATCTCTAAGCCCAGCACAAGTAGCAGCCATCTAAGATTGCTTTGTAGCTCAGGCAGGGTGGCCCTGGGGAAAAACACCAGAGCGGGGCTGACCTCGGCCTCCACCACCTAGGAAACCCAAGGACCAGTGCACCCAGTGCACAGCTACAGACCACACTGGAGCACCACCACCCTCCTCTGCACAGCTGATGCTCCACAGGGGGCAGAGGGTGTTAATGGTTAAGCCAGTCCTTATAGCTAAGGTAAATCCCTCCCATTGATCTGCCAATAGTAACCAGGGCTCAACTGCAAGAGGAGGGTGTACTCAGCTCACATGAAGGGCATGCCTTGAGTACCTAGCTTGGGTAATAGGAGGCTGTGCCACTAGACCCTACAGGACACCCACTACATTAGGCCACATTACCAAGACACAGAGTCAAAGCAGCTCTGTCTAATATATATAAACAAACATAGGGGGCTGCCAAAATGAGGAGACAAAGAAACATGGCCCAAATGAAAGAACAGATAAAAATTCCACAAAAAGAGCTAAACAAAATGGAGATAAGCAATCTATCAAATGCAAAGTTCAAAACACGGTTATAGGCCCTGGCTAGTAGCACAGTGGGTAAGGTGCCAGCCTGTGAACCCAAAGGTCGCAGGTTTGATTCCCCAGCCAGGGCACATAACCAGGTTGCAAACCTGGTCTCCAGTCAGATCCGTGGCTGGAGTTGGGTGAAAGGCAACCATACATTGATGTCTCTCTCCCTCTCTGCCTCTCTCCCTTCCCCTCCTTCTAGAAATAATGAAATAAAAAAATCTAAAAAAAAAAAAAAAAAAAAAAAAAAAAAAAAAAAAAAAAAAAAAAAAAAAAAAAAAAAAAAAAAAAAGATTATGTATCAAAAACAAACAAACAAAAAAAAAACAAAAAACACAACATGGTTATAAAGATGCTCAAGGAACTTAGTGAGGACCTCAACAGCATAAAAAAGATCCAGTCAGAAATGAAGGATACGCTAATTGAAATAAAGAACAACTTACAGAGAAACAACAGGAGAGTGGATGAAGCCAAGAATCAAATCAATTATATGAGAGATGAAGAAGCAGAAAATAGCCAATCAGAAAACAAGATGAAAAAGAATCCAAAAATTGAGGATAGTATAAGCAGTCTCTGGGACAACTTAAGAGTTCCAATATTCACATCATAGGGATGCCAGAGGAGATGAGAAAGAGCAAGAAACTGGAAATCTATTGGAAAAAATTATGAAAGAACACGTCCCTAATTTGGTGAAGGAAATAGACATAAGTCCAGGAAGCACAGAGAATCCCAAAAAGATGGATGCAAAGAGGCCAACTCTAAGACACATCATAATTAAAATGCCAAAGGTTTAAGATAAAAAGAGAATCTTAAAAGCAGCAAGAAAGCCCTGGCTGGTGGCACAGTGGATAAGGTGCTGGCCTGCAAACCCAAAGGTCGCTGGCTTGATTCCCAGCCAGGGCAACACAACTAGGTTGCAAGCCAGGTCTCCAACCAGGTGAAAGGCAACCGACATTGATGTTTTTCTCCCTCTCTTCCTCTCTCTGAAAAATAATAAATAAAACCTTAAAAACAAAACAAAACAAAACAAAAAAAAACCGGCAAGAGAAAAGAAGTTAGTTACTTACAGGGGAGTTCCCAGAAAAGAAAAGAAGTTAGTTACCTACAGGGGAGTTCCCATAAGACAGTCAGTTGATTTCTTAAAAGAATCTTTGTAGGCTAGAAAAGATTGGCAAGAAATATTCAAAGCCATGAAAAGCAGGGACCCACAGCTGAGATTGTTCTCCCAGCAAAGCTATCATTTAGAATTGAAGGGCAGATAAAGAGCTTCCCCAACAAGAAAAAAATGAAAGGAGTTAATAAGTGTCAAACCATTGTTATATCAAAAATGGGAGGGAAAACACAAATAAATAAAATAATAAATTGATGACAAGTGACCCCTGACACCACAGAAATACAAAGGATTATAAGAAAATACTACAAACAATTATGTGCCAATAAATTGGATGATCTGGGAAAAAAAGATAAATTCTTAGAAGCATACAATCTTCCAAGACTGAAGAAACAGAAAATCTGAATAAACTGGTAACTATTAACAAAATTGAATCAAGAATCAAAAAGCTTCTAACAAACAAAATTAATGATTTAACAGGTAAAATTTTACCAGACATTCAAAGAATTAATACCTATCTCTTTCACACTATTCCAAAAATTTCAAGAGGGAAGTCTCCCTTGCTCATTTTATGAGGCTATCATTACTCTGATTCTAAAATTAGAAGACACTGCAAAAACAGCATTTATAGGCCAATATCCTTGATGAAGATAGATGCAGAAATCTTCAAGGAATATAGCAAGCTAAATTTAATAACACATTTAAGAATCATACAACCTGATCAAGTGGGATTTATTACTTGGATGCAAGGTTGGTTCAATATCCACAAATTAATTGCTGTGATACACCACATAAATAAAATAAAGGGTAAAAATCTTATGATCATCTCAATATATGCAGAATAAGCATTTGAAAAATATAACTTCCATTTATAATAAAAACTTTCAGTAAAGAGGGACTGTGGAGAACACACCTTAACATAATAAAGACCATATATGACAAACTCACAACTAATATCATACTCAATGCAGGAAAGTGAAAAGCATTTCCCTTAAGATCAGGAACAAGACAAGGATGTTAATTTTTACCACTTTTATTAACATAGTGTTGGAAGTCCCAGCTACAGCAATAAGAAAAGAAAAAGAAATACAAGGCATCCAAATTGGAAAGGAAGTACTAAAACTTTTTGATGACATAATAATACTATGTATAGAGGATCTTAAATATTTCACAAAAAACTATTAGAATAAATTAATTCAGTAAAGTAGGAGGATACAAAATTAATATTGAAAACTCAGTTGCATTTTAAATACCAATAAGAAACTATCGAAAGGGAAATTAAGAAAAACAATCCTATTTACAATTGCATCAAAAATAAAATACCTAGAAATAAATTTAACCAAGAAGGTAGAAGACTTGTACTGAGAAAATTATAATACATTGAAGAAAGAAATTGAAGAAGATACAAATAAATAGAAGTATATACTGTCCTTATTATGAACAACATTGTTAAAATGTCCATACTACCTAAAACAATCTATAGGTTTCATGCAATCCTTATCCAAATACCAATGGAATCTTTTATATAACTAGAAGAAATTATTCTAAAATTTATACGGAACACAAAAGACCCTAAATAGTTACAGCAATCTTGAGAAAGAAGAACAAAGTTGGAGGTACCACGCTACCTGATATCAAACTATACTATAAGGCTATAGTAATAGAAACAGACAAATAGATCAAAGGAACAGAATAGAGCACCCACACCTATATATTTAATCTATGACAAAGGAGTCAAGAATATACAATGGAGTAAAGAAAATCTATTTAATAGATTGTGTTGGAAAAACTGGACAGAGACATTAAAAAACTGAGACTATACTACTTACACCATATACGAGTACAAGAATAAACTCAAAGTGGATTAAGGGCTTATATGTAAGACCTGAAACAATAAAACTTCTAGAAGAAAGCATAGTCAGTAAACTCTGACATTGTTCTTAATAATATAAATATTCATATATACAAATAAATAGATATAGATATAGATATCTCCCCTCAGGCCAGGGAAACAAAAGAAAATAATAAACAAATATGACTACATCAAACTAAAAAGGTTTTACACAGCAAATAAAATCATCAATAAAGCACAAAGACAATCTACTGATTGGGAGAAGGTATTCATCAATAATACATCCAATAAGGGGTTAATGTCCCAAATTTGTAAAGAGCTCTTACCATTTAACACTAAACTAAACCAAACAAAAAACAATTCAAGTAACAAATGAGCGGAAGACCTGAATAGACATTTCTCCAAAGAGGACATATAGATGGTCAACAGACATATAAAAAGATGCTCAATGTTTTTAATCATTAGAGAGATGAAAATTAAAACCACAATGAGCTATCACCTCACACCTGTCAGAATGGCTATCAGTAAATCAACAAACAAGTGTTGTCAGGGATGTGGAGAACAGGGAACTCTCATTTATTGTTAGTGGACTGCAAAGTGGTATGCCACCATAAAAAACAGTATGGAGGTTTTTCAAAACACTAAAAATAGAATTATGATCCAGCAACTTTCCACTTCTGGGTATTTATCTGAATAAATCTAAAACACTAGCTTGAAAAGATATATATGCACCCCTATGTTCATTGCAGCAATTTTTACAACAGCCAACCTAAATGGCCATCCATAGATGATGGGTAAAGAAAAAATATGGCCCTGGCTGGTAACACAGTGGATAAGGTGCCGGCCTGCAAACCTAAAGGTCGCAGGTTTGATTCCCCAGCCAGGGCACATAACAAGGTTGCAAACCAGGTCTCCAGTCAGGTCTATGGCTGGAGGCAGGTGAAAAGCAACCATACATTCATGTCTCTCTCCCTCTCTGCCTCTCTCCCTTCCCCTCCTTCTAAAAATAACGAAATAAAATCTTAAAAAAAAAAAAAAAAAACTTAAAAAAGAAAAAAAGAAAAAATATGGTACGTATATTGTATACAATGGACTATAACTTGGCCACAAAAAGATGAAATTTTACTATTTGTGACAACATGTACCTAGAGGGTATTATGCTAGATGAAGTAAGACAGGGAAAGACAAATACTATATGATTTCAATTATATGTGGAATTTAAAGAACAAAACAAACAGCCCTGGCTGGATGGCCATCTGCTGGAGGCCTGGTAGCTGCTAGACCCAAATGATTCCATGCTCCCAGGTGAGAGTGCATGAAAGAAATGGATGAGTGCATTGTGCATTGCTGGGGTGTGGGGAGAGCAACAGAGAGAGGAAAAAGGAGGGGGAGGAAGGAAGGAAGGAGGTGGGAGGGAGGGGGGAAGGGAGGGAGAGAGAGAAAAAGAGAGAGAGAGGGGAGGGGGGAAGCGCTAGCTTCTTTGTTCCCCTGGGATTGGATTATATTAGCTTGGGTGTAGATGAATCAGATGCTTTTGATGAGCAAATTTCCATGCTTCTGCAGGTTTTGGATGGGTCCACCTTCCAACAAATCTGTTATTTCCCCAGACTAGACTGACAGGCCTCTATGGTCCAGCACCTCCCCACACACCATTTTGACTTCTATTGTGCATGTGCCTGCTCCCATCTGGCAATCTAGTACCAGAGTGGAAACAACAGGACAAGTGTTAATCTTCTCGGTGGAGAAATGCTATAATCTCCTGGGGTGTGAAGCTGTAGCTTCCTGACTAGCAAGCAGGCTTATATTCCCCAGTTTCTTAAGCTCAATATCTAAGTCCCCTTTGCTCTCCCTTTCTAGTTAAATATTGGTAACACAGGGACACTGAATAATTCACCAGGGACTCTGGGTCCTTCAGGGACACTGGGACCCAACAGGGACACTGGGGTTCACTAGGAACTCTACGACCTACCAAGTACTCATAGATCTCCCCAGTAACACCTGTGTCTTTTATGGACACTTGGGTCCTTCAGAGACACTAGATTCTTCCAAAGTCACCAAGTTACTCAAGGGTCAAAGGTTTTCAAGGGACGTTAACATTTAATTTGGATACAGGATCCACCAGCCACAATAGGATTTTTCAAACACACCAGAATTTACCAAGGATGCTGAGATCCACAACAGAATCTAGGGTCCACCAGTACCTCAAGGACTTCCAGAAAAATTTTTATCTACCAGAGACATAGCAATCCACCAAACACAGGTGTTCTCCAGGGACACTGTGGTCTACCAGGATACCAGGGGCCTTCAAGACACTGACTCAGATTTACCAGGGACACACTGATTCACTAAAGATACCAGAATCCACAGCAGACCCCAGGATCCACCATGAACACTTGGTTTTCCTGAAACATAGGATTGTCCTATGATATGGGGATACACATAGGACACTTATATCCACTAAGGACACCAAGATCCAATAAAGACACTTGGATCCACCAAAAATAATGAAGACCATCAGACACACTGGGATCCTTAAGTGACACTTGGATCTAACAAAGACTATGGTGTCCTCCTAGAACACCTGAACATACCAGACATTGGGATCCACCAAGAAAAATTAATTCTGCCACAGATACCAAGCTCCTCAAGGGATACCAGTATCCACTAGAAACCCAGGGGTCCTTTAGAGGAACCGAGGTTCTCCACGCACACATGGATCCTCTAGGGAAAAAGGGTCCTCTAGGTTCAAGGGGTTGTGAAGGCCAGTGGGATTCACTTGGGACACTGGAGTCTATAAAGTACATTTAGATGCACCAGAAATATTGGGATGCAGAAGGGACACAGGGTTCACCAGAGACACCAGGGAACCCAAGGTGCAACAGGGACAGAGGTCCTCATGTAACATTTGAATCCACCAGGGACACCAGTGTTTTCCAGAGACACTAAGATAAACAAGGGATATTAGGTTTCACATTAGGACACTGGGATCCTCCAGAAGCAGATCCTTCAGGGACATTGGGATCATCCAGGGCTACCATGCTGTGAGGGATACCAAGTCTTCCAGGGATAGTCTGATTCATCAGACACTGGGGTCCATTAGGGAAACTAATACCTTCTGGGCATATTTGGATCCACCATGGACACCAAAGTCCATAAGGGAAACCAAGGTTCACATGGGACACTTGGATTTGTCAGGTACACCAACGGCCACTGGAATTCTCCAGAGAATCTAGGATCCACCAGAATCATTCTGGTCCTCCAGGGACACTTAGATCTACTGGGGGACAATAGGGTCTAACAGCTCACTGTCGTCCTCTAGGGATACTGGGGTCCATCAGAAACACCACAATCCACCAGAGACACTGGGGTCCACCAGGGACAGTTTGATGCACAAACAACACAGATCCCAATAGGGACATTGCCAGGGACACTGGGATTCACTACAGACTCTTCAACCCACCAGGAATTTTGGTATCTAACAGGAACATCAGGATTTACAAGGGGCACTCTAATACTCCATGGACAAGAGGGTATTCTAGGGATACCTAAATCCACCAGAGAAACCAGGATCCACCAGGGACAGCAGGATACAGCAAGGACACAGTGACATGTGGATACAGTAGGTACAACAGCATCCACAGGAATACTGGGTCCCACAAGGGACGATTTGATTCACCAGGAAAATGGGGTTCACCAGGGATACTGGGTTCCTCCAGCAACACTTATCTTACAGGGACACTGAGGTCCTCAATGTCCAGGTTGTGATGGACATTGAGAGCCACCAGGGACACAGATTTACCAGGTGCATGGAGTTCATTCAGGGACATCAAGATCCACAATAATAATATCCAACAAGGATACTGGTTCGCCAGGGACACCAAGATTCACCAGTGACACTTGGGCCCTCCAAGAACACCTGGATCTATCAGGAAAACCAAGGCCCATAAAGTACACTTGGGGCCAGGGATAATGAGATCCACTAGGAACACATGGATTTACTAGGGTCACCAGGTTGCAAAGACACTGGGATCCACCTGAAACACAAAGACACCAGGGGTACTGAGGTTCTCCATGGGTACCTAGATTCACCAGGGCCACCAAGGTCCACACGAAACAATGGGGGACTCCAAAGAAACTTAGATTCACCAGAATCACCAGGATCTCCTCCAGGGATCTACCAGGAACACTGGGGTCTACCAGGGTCACCAGATTCACCAGGATACTTTCATGCAGTCATGGGAGTCAAGCTGAGAATTGTGTTGGGTGAGAATGTTGTAGCACTTGCTGAGCTTCTTTCTTTAGTATATAGGGGTTTGTAAATTGCTTTTGGTGTATACATCATCTCAATTATTGGAGAAATATGGAGGATCACTAGTTGAAGCTTCCATCATCTGATGGAGCCCTCATGAAATTGGGAGTAGCTGGGGGGTATGGGACTAGGGTTCCTTTTGTCTCTGGTGCTGAGGAACCAGAAGGCCACTGCCTGCCTGGGGCTCCTATTTTTCAAGGGATGTAGCGACAGGGTAGCATTTCTAGTGGGCAGTCTCACTGTCTCAAGTTTGGGGAGAAGACTGGGGGTGGGCAATTGCATGGGGTCCCACTTATTGCTAGTCAGAGGGACTGGTGGGATCTCTATAACACTCCTTTTTACTAGTGTTGTGGGGATTAAGTGTCACTTTTTGGGTCTGCCCTTGTACTAGGTGGGTCACTGGCCTGGGGTTTCTTATTCTATAGTGTTGAGGAGTAGCTGAGGGAGTAACTTGTGTGACTGCTGTCATTTCTGTAAGTGGAAGTGACTGGGGATTGCTTGTTGGAATTTCCATCATTTTTAATTATAATTTTTTCCACTTTTATTTATTTTTTTAAACTTTATTTTTTATTGTTGACACTATACTTCCCATCATTTTTAGTTTAAGGAGGATGGAGATCCTGTTTGCTCAGACCCCATACTTTGATAACAGTTGCTATCTGAGACCCTGTTGCCTCTAGCGTTGGAGGTGTGGGGCGAGGGAGCGGGGACTGCTGGTCCCTTGCTAGGGCTTCTGTCAGCTCTACTGTGGCATGCAAAGTGTGAGCGTAACTTGTTGGGGCTCCCGGAATCTCTAAGTCTTATGGGGAGACTGGGGAAGCTGCTTCCATCATCTTAGTTTTGGGGTATAAGTTAAGTATTTTTAAAAGCATTTCATTTGGAAAAAGTTTAGACTTACACAAAAGTTATATAACTATTCAATAGGGCTGTTCAATACAGTCAATTTTAATTTATGTTGATATTTTGCTTCCTGCTGATCTTCATTCCTAAATTGTGTATTTCTACATGGAATCATTGTCCTTCAGTCTGAAGAACTCTGTTTAGTGTTTCTTAAACTGAAGTTCTGTTAATTTATTCAGCTTAAAAAAAAAAAAAAAAAAAAAAAAACCCATGAGAAAACATCTTTGTTTTTACCTCTGAAAACTGTTTTTTCTTAGTTCATAGAATTTTAGGTTGGCAGTTGTGTTTTTATTTCACTCACCCCTTTAGATGTCAGATGTCATTCACTGTCTTCTCACTGCCATAGTTTATTTAAAAAATTATCTATCTTGCTTCTTTAAAAACAATGCATCCTTTTTCTTCTGTTGCTGTGAAGATTTTCAGTTTGTCCTTCATTTTCTACAAATTGTTTTAATCACTTTCATATTATGAACATATTATTTAGTTATTTTGAAGCCCTTGTCTGCTAAGTCCAATATCTGGATTTCCTCTGGTTCTGCTGTCGACTTTCACATTCATGATCAAGAACATTCTCCTGCTGCTTTTCATCACCAGTTCTCTTTTCTTGTGTGCTGGATTTTGTGAATAACACTTTGTGGGGGCTCTTAACTATGTTACTTGACTGCAGCGATTTTCAACCCTTTTTATCTCATAGCACATGTTAATTACTAACATTCTACAGCACAACAAAAAATTTTATGTTTTGTCAATCTGACAAAAACATAAGTATAAATTTGAATCATTCACATTGGATGGCTACTGCTGTGTTGGTTGTTGTTATTTTTTAACTTGACAATCTAAGGGAAAACAGGTCACTGCTCCTGACTATTTGGTCAGGTATTGTGTGTTTTAAAAATTCTTGAGGCACACTGGTCAAAAATCACTGCTTTACTGTAAAGGTTAGGACTTGTTATATGGCAGGCAATTATAGTACAAATGGATCACCTTGAACCATCAAGGCTAGGTTTTACTCTATAAGGAGAGGTCTATTCACTTTTGTACTGACTTCAAGATGCCGTCCTTGCTTTTACTGCATGATGCTCTTAGGTTGTGCCATTTCTAGAGCTATGACTGAGACCCAGGTTTTGTTTTGCCTTATCAAGGTTATTCCACTCTAGACAAATTAAAAAACTAACCTCTAACTCCTGTATGTGTGATCTTTTCTAAGCTTCTTAGAGTTTTTCCCTGAAAATGCACAGCCTAGGTGTTATTCAAGCACCTGATGAAAATTTTTAGGCAGATTTTCAGAACTTAGTTTTTGAAAATTTTTCCATTAGAAGATCCTTCAGAGATATTTCAGGTCCACACTGTAGTTACCCTGTCCCAGTCCTGAAATCTTTTATTTCTCCAGAGAACCCTGGTTTTGTTTTGTTTTGTAATGGTATTTTATTAGAAACAAAGGCCTGGATGAATGATAGGTATTCTCATTACTAGTAGGTTTTCAGAGTTGACCAACCTTGGAAATACATATTCATACACAACATCTCTATCAATCTACCTATCTATCCTTTAATCCATCTATCAATAAGCATAAATTCATACCAATATCTGATCCCAATCCAACATTACAGTGTTCATTTTAGCCTTCTTTCTTTCCTAGTTTGTAGTATTTTTCTTTCACAGTGATAAACTGGCTCTCATTATCTACATTATATTTCCTAAGTTGAGAAACCCCACTATACATGTAGTTTCAGAACTGTTATCCCGTATCATCGTGAAGTACATTTCTGAACTATAGTACAGTTCTAAGTTTCCGGACAGTTCTTTTTGTGTAAAGCCTTATAGTATCTTGTCAAAATATAGTTTTAAAAAGCAAATTTGGTTTCCTTCTCACCCCCTTTATTGTGGTTGTGATTTTCATTTGTAATACATACAGTTAGGTTTTTTGTTGTAGTTTGTATTCCATTTTGCATCCCTTCCACTACCTGGTGGATTATTTTTTAACCTACATTAACATCCACTCTTTGTGATGCACAATTCTGTGGGTTTTGATATGTGCATAGTTGTATAAACCATCAACACAGTCATGATTGAACATGGGACACACATTAACATCAATACAAACAACCATGATAAACTGTTCCTTCATTCTCTGATTCCTTTGTGCTGTTGCTTTGTATTCTAGTCACTCTCTCTTTTACTCCTCACTCCTGGAAACCATTGATTACTATCCTTCCCTGAAGTTTTAGCTTTTTCCAGAATATCATATAACAGAGTCATATAATAAATGGCATTTGGTCTTTGGCTTCCTTATCAAAATGAATCTGATGTAAATTGAGGTATAAGTTACATACAGTTCAATGTAAAACTCTTAAGCATACAGTTCAACATATTTTGATGCATACACTTATGTAACCTACACTCCTTTTAAAATATAGAGCATTCTCTTCATCCCATAAAGTTCCTTCACTCCTGCTCCTGCCTCACCTCCCTCCCCCTCAACCTGAGATTAGCTGGAACTATTGCTCTCATTTTTTCCCTATCACATATTACTTAAAAATTTTAAAGATTTATTTCTAGAGAGAGGGGAAGGAAGGGAGGTAGGGAGAGAAACACCAATGTGTAGAGAAACACCAATTGGTTACCCCTTCAGTGCACCCTGACTGGGGACCAAACCTACAACCCAGGCATGTGCCCTGACCAGGAATCGAACAGGAGACCTTTTGCTTTGTGAGAAGACACCCAACCGAGCCACACTGGTCAGGGTCTATCACAGATGACTCTTTGCCTGTCCTTGATAGTTATACAAATCAAATCATAAAATATTTACTACTTTGTGTGTATATTATTTTGCTTGGTATAATCCTACAATAAACTTTATGTAATTCATAATAAAGGATGAAATAATGTTCTTATATACCAGGAAGTCTCCTAAGTCCTTTACATAGATTTATTTACCAAACTCTCAACACTAGTCTATGAAATAGGAACTCTTATTGATCCCACTTTACAAATGATAAAGCTTTGGCATAAAAAGTTTGTTACTTGCCTGAGAGAACTGGTAAAGTCTAGTCTCTCACCAGAGTGGATACTCTTAATCCCCATGTATTGCTTCTGTACCCAGCACAGTTTGCAGCAAAAGATACACAGTGATGAATCAAATAGTCCTTGCCTTCATGATGTTTACATCCTAGCGGTTTGGGATGAAGAAAATCAGTCAAACAAACAAATTAATAGTTTAAAGTAAGTACTATTGAGAAAAATAATTCCCAGTTAATGTGGTAAGAAATGTGAGAATTGGAGACATTTAATTAGAGATGGGAAAGCCTCTCAGCTCAGAGGACATCTAAGCAGAGACCTAAGTGAATTGTGGGAGTGATCCATATGGCTATGTGGGGGAGTATTAGTCTAGGCAGTACAGAGACCCTGATGCAGAGCTGTGCTGGGGTAATAAAACCGCAGTGAGACCAGTATGAGTACGCTGGAGGAAGAAAATAAGAGTGTTGAAACATGAGGTCCGCGATATAGCAGATTCTGACTGTTCAGGGCCTTCTAGGAAATGGTAAGAACTTCTCATTATACTCTTAGTGCATTGATATTTGTTGAATCACGAGAGTCCATGTTAATGGGACTACAGAGTAGAAAAACCAAAAAGGGAGACTGAATTTGGTGACTGGAAGAAGTGCAAGAAGAGGTGAGGTGAAGGACTCATTACTGAAAGTGGAGGATGCAGCAGACAGGGAGAATTGTACTACAAGAGCTGAGAAGAGATCAAGGGGAGCATCTGGACTCCAGTTCTTCTGCAGGGATATAGACAACACATGACCTCATTTTGCTCCACCCCTCTAATCTCCCTGGGCTCCCTACTGACCAACTTAAATAGAAGCATTAAGGCTATGTGCCTATTAAAGTACCAGTTAACCTCTCTAGGCACAAAACAAGGTAAAAAAAGTGGATCTGGAAAAATAGAAGATATTCAACACTATCTACCCCCCTTCAGCTTCTTGACATCACTCTTGTCCTTCATCTAGTGGTAAGTTCTTACTCTCATACAAAATACATAGGAAGCCTACAACTGTTACTTTAGGGTAATAGCAAAGTTATTTGACCATACTCGTACTAGAAACCTGAAACTTTTGGTACAAAATTGTTGTTTTTTTTTTTAAATATAAGATAGAGGGAGGAAAGAACTTATCCATAGGGATAAGTAGGAAAATTTAACAATCAATTAAAAATATAGCTGCCTTCTGCTTCTGCTGCTGTATCTGGTCTGGCAGCCTTCCTTCACTACTCATTGCATGTTCCCCTTTAATTTGCCAGACCCTCGTCCGAATGAAGTTCATTACTTGATGTTGTGTGCTTAGGTCTGAGGCAGATTTTTGCTTAATGGACTTTATTGAGGAGTATTTCTAAAGGAAAGAGCCAGGATTGGGAAGAGTAAGTTGTAGTAAGTTAAGAACAGAGTATACTAGAATCCTTGGGGAGCTCTGGAGCTAGGGTGACTTTAGGAGTGTCTCAAAAGGATGTAAAGAAACCGAGACTTTGTATTCATCACATGAGCCAGTCACTGGAAGTGAGCTGCTGGGGAGTGGCTATAATTTAGGTATGGTACTTTCTTGTGGCCCCAGGGAATTCTCAGAGGATGACAACATGAGCTATTAGCAGCCAACACTTCCGGCAGCTGGGGGAGTGAATGACAGCCCTGAAAAAAGAATCGTAAAACGATACCACTGTCTCCATTATAATCCACCACTTATATCACTCAGGTACACTTGCTTTTTATACAAGAGAACCCTGTATTATGGTTTGTCTTGTTGCCTATAGAAACTTACAAGAGTAGGATCACTGGGACAAACTGATAACTCTTAGCAGCAGCTTTTCTCAATGCTGCATTTGATACTTCTCATCATATTCCTCTACTATCCTGTTTTAGATTCCTGCCATGCTTGGCTAGCACCTCAGCTGGTCTAAGTGGCTTACTAGGAGGGATGATCCAGAAATGCCTGGTTTGTCTCAGGATATAGCTGTTACGCTTGCTTATCAGCCAAACATGGGGAAGATATCATGAGACATCTCAATGGATTGCCCAAGTGCCAAATGTTTCATCTGTCTTCAATGTAGAACAGAAGGCCCACATCCTCTGGGTGGCGGGATTAGTTACCCATGGCAGAAGCCATGGTGACTTTTCTTTTGTGCTTATCTCACAGCAGCCATTAAGTTCAATGGGACTCTAAATTTGTCTGCTTGTGGAAGTGCTTCCCCTCTTGAATCCTGGATCTTTAGGTTAATTTAAAAAAAAATTTTTTTTTAATCCTCACCCAAGGATATTCACCCAGAAAGGGATTGTTCATGTTGGGACTAGGGATTGTATATGCCCAGACCAAGGATTAAACCCGCAACCCAGGCATGCACCCAATTGGGTACTGAACCCACAACCCTTTGGCCATGGGATGACACTCCAACTGAGCCGCACTACCTTGGGTAGTTAATTTTTTTTAATGCTTTCTTCTGAAGAGCCCCATGAACCATTTTATGTGAAGAGGCAACCATTTTAGGCTACAAATAGGAATAGCAATACTTTGGCAGCACTCAGTATATATAGTACAATAGCTGATGGAATTGCTGGGTAGGGGTATAAAATTCCCACTCAAGTGATTCCTGAGAGTAGATCCCAAGAAACAAAAGGAATAAACATTTCTGGATATCTTCCATTTGCCCCAATGGGTCCACTTTCTTTTGCTGTATCCAGGAAGGTTAGTCAAGATAAACTACAAAAGTGAGCTTTCTTACCTATGGCTTCTGGTTGGGTTTCGTAAATGGAAAACCTAAACATTAAATCAAAAGAATGAAAGAAAATGAAGTCTTGTTCTGGCTATTTCTTGCAGAATCAGGGGCTGGATACTACTCCTAAACTTCTCTTAGCTCCTGGAATGTGCCTCTCTCATCTCCAGATTTCAATAAATTGTTTCTTCACTTGCCCCTTCAGGCTTAGTGGTGTTAAAAGAGCCCTGCCCTTACCAACTACTCTGTACCAACCACCTCCTGTGGTTTTTCTCTACCTATCTACAACACTATGAATAGCCCCTTTATGAAAACTCTACCCAAACGGTCCTAGTCTTGAATGTGTCAGTTGTTTCCTGCTGGGACTCTGACCGATATGCCAACTCACTGAGAGTATAAGGAACATTCCTAACAATGACCCATAAAACCTAGTAAGATAAGAATCTACCAAGTCTGACCACATTATCTTCTACCAAGTGTTCAACATCCTTAATCTGTCCTACTCCATTCACACTGGCTTCCATGTGGTTGGCCTTTCTATGTCAACACTGCTCTTGCCACACAAATTCACATGACTCACTGTGCCAACTCATTAAAGTCTCTATTCAAGTGTTCCTTAACTAAGAGGTTTTCTTTTCTAATTCTATATAAAACAGCAAGATCCAAAACTCCCTTAACTATCTTACAGTGCTTTGACTTCTCATATAACACACAATAGCAATGTTATTTTATTTTCTTGATTTTTCTATAATCTGTCTTTCTATCACTAGATTGTAAATGTTTTAATGGAAAAACTTGAATTTCACTCATTGCTCTAGACACCAGTGCCTCATACAGTTTGGCATATACAATATATTCAATAAACAGGCTAGTGGTTAAGTGCACAGGCTGTCTGGGTTCAAATCTGGGCTCTACCACTTACTAGCCACTGAACTCAAGCACATAACATTAAGTGTACCATACCAGTTTTCTCATATGTAAAATGAGGGCATTAATAGTACATACTTTGGAAGCTTATATTGAATATTCAATAAGCGGATATCCATAAGACATTCGGGAGAGTATCTAGTATATGGAAAAAGCTATATAAAAACTTGATCATTTATTAATATATTGAAATACCTGGCTATAAAAATATGGTCCCTACATAAAAGAAACAATTAACAAGAAAATAATCCTGTTGCTTAGTAACAGTACATCAAAACATATAAACAAAAATGACAGAAATCAGAAAAGTTAATGTTAATTTATAACCAAGATGAAAGACTTGAATATGCATCTATAACATAAATAAGTTTGAGGAAAAAACTCTGAATGTGTATACTACATTAAAAAACAATTAATGAGTTAATAAGTTTATATAATCTATATTTAAAATGTACAAAATGCACAATGTTTTCAAACAAAAATCGCACATTTGTAAAATTTGACCAACAGGTTTACTAGTAAGATGTTGAATTTAGCTGGGCATTATTAACACAACACTTCCTCAAAAGTAAACCCCTCAAATTACCTTAGCTCCAAACCCAAGGTGTTACTTTTAATCACAAATGAAGCCTAGGAATAAGCAATCCAGAGTTGATATAGCCGAAGAACTTCTGGGGAGCCTATATCTTTGTGATTTTTAAATTAATTTTCTTAGTCATCATAATAAAATTATAGCTCTCCCAATTCCAGGTCTTGAGCTCACTTTCAAGTGAAAAAATAGTTAAGATGAGTAGGATATAGGTAAGGTGAACAAGCCAGATTAGGTTCTCTCCAGTGACTTCTACCTGCTTTGTATGGCCAGTATAGCAGGTCAACACATCTCTGGGCTTCAGGGAAACTTTATATATTGAGTATTTTCAATAATGCTTGCCAACCTAACAAAATAGGTTCTTTCTTTAAGTGAGTAAGTAGGGGAGAATGGACATTGGGGAAGATGCTAAAAGTAACTGCCATACTAGGATATAAAGATAAAAATGAATCAATATCACAAAGTCTACTTACTTGACAAAAATGTCATTACATTAAAAGTGTGTAGTACATATACAGTGCTTCATTATGATAAAATAAATCACTTAGCAGATATTCAAAATTACATTTAAAGAGCAAATGGTAATAAACATATTACATACTGAACAATGGAACATAACTTCAGGTTTATTTTAGTGTATAGTTATAAATATATGTTTATACTAAAACAAAACAACTAGAAATTAATGAGCTAATGGACCAACCTAATGATTAGACACTGTTAAAGGTAGTACCACACTCATAAGGTTTACATTTTCCATTCCCACTTTGAATTATTTTGTGGCTACCCAGTGAAGAAGTGAGGCTGAGGCATCATTGTACTGACTATATCCCTAGTGTGGATTCTCATAAGCCAACAAAGATAGGAATCATAGAAAGATCTTCCAAGTTAATACACTGACAGGTTTTGCACCAATGGAAAATTTCATATTTTTCTTAATGTAAAAGCTATTATTAAAGGCATTCCCTCAATCTTTATATTCAGAGATTTCTTTGCAGTGATTTCTCAGTTTCCCAAGAATGGGAAAAGTGAAAGACTTTCAAATGCAGGTGATTTTTATTGGACCTTCTCTCCAGAATAAATCCTCACATTTCTCAAAAATTGAGAGAATATTCAGATTTTTTTCATTGAATTCAGAATATCTCACCATCTTTTGCTCTGTAATGTGAATGTTTGTGCTGTAGGCTTTTCACATTCCTTATATGAGTGTTTTTCTGCAGTGATTTATCATGTGTATTCTAAGGAATGAAGTTTTCTGAATTCTGATACTTATAGGTTTTACGCTTAGTGTGAATTATTATACATGACTCTGTAGAGGTGTAACTGGAGGCCTTCCTATAGCTAGCACATTCCTTGGGTTTCTCCCCAGTACATAATATTTTGCACACATTAAGGTGATTTTGAGCTGTAACCATAGATTGCACTCATGAGGTTTATCTCCAGAGTGAATTAACGTGAGCATTACTAAATGATACTTCCTATTGAATAGATTGAAAGGCTGAAGGCCTTTCTTCATTGATTTCATGACAAGCTTCTCAGGTGGTTCCCAATGCTCATTCTCTCTCTCTCTCTCTCTCTCTCTCTTTCTCTCTCTCTCTGCTAGGTTGTAAAAGGCAATTCGGCTTCACCATTAGCTCTGGAGGGAACCTGCCACTATATCATAAACATATTTGGACCTTATGGAGAGTCTTACATGGTGAGAAAATGAAGGTTCCCTGCCAACATCCAGCACTAACTTTCCAGCAGGTGAGTGAGCCATTTTGGAAACAAACTCTTCAGCAATAAAAACGTAGATAACTGTAGCTCCTGCTGACAATCTTGACTGAACCCTCATTAGAAATCCTGAGCCAGAACTACAAAATTAAGCCATTTATGAACTTCTGACCTACAGAAATTGAGGTAATAAATGTCTGTTGTTTGAAGCCACTGTTCTGGAGAGTAATTTATTGTGCAGCAACAGATAACTCATACACCTAGAATGACTTACCACAAGTTGCCTGAGGGATAAAAAAACAACCAATGAATGCTTTCCCACTTATTGTATTCAAATCCACCTATTATGTATTCTCTTATGCACAGAAAGGTAAGAGTTAGTGGTGAAAGATTTTCCACAATGATTACATTCATAGGGTTTTTCTCCAGTGTGAGTTCTCACATGTTTCTTAACAGCTGAGAGATTGTTAAAAGCTTTCCCACAGTTACTGCATTCATAGGGTTTCTCCCCAGTATGAATTCTCTTGTGGACAGTGAGAGAAAAGCTACTGCTGAAGGATTTGCCACACTGATGACATACATAGGGTTTTTCTCCAGTATGAGTTCTCATATGCTGTGTCAGATACGAGCTCTTCCTAAAGGTTTTCCCACAATTGTGGCACTCATAAGGTTTCTCCCCGGTGTGAATACTATTGTGCCCTGTAAGAGAGGACCTCGTGCTGAAGGCCTTTCCACACTGATTACATTCATGATGATTCTCTCTCGTATGAATTCTCTTGTGGCTTTTGAGGTTACAACTAGTACGGAAAACATGAAAACACTGGTTACATTCGTAAGGTTTTTCTCCAGTATGAATTCTTACATGCAGTCTGAGGGATGAGGGATCATTGAAGGCTTTCCCACAGTCATTGCATTCATAGGGTTTTTCCCCATTATGTATTCTCTTATGAATCGTAAGGTAAGATCTACTGCTGAAGGATTTTCCACATTGATTACAGTCATAGGGTTTTTCTCCAGTATGAATTCTCTTGTGCTGAGTAAGGTTAGATTTTGTGCTGAAAACTTTAAAACACTGATTACATTCATTGAGTTTCACTCCAACATGATTTCTTTCCTGTTGATAAAGATGAATGATAACTATAATTTATAATATTTTTAATATTCAGTGTTGCCATATAAATTCTCTCAGGAATTATATTAATTAGTATAATTGATGTCTTCTCTGTTTTTTAGTGCTACATATGACGTCTGTCCAGTTTGAGCGCTTAGAAATTCAAAACAATATATGCTCTGTCACAAATTCTTATACTCACAGAGCATTTTTGATTAATTTAAGACCATTCTATGACTCAATAGATAGTACCTTAGTCATAGTTAAGGAAATATTTACTTGTAGAATTCTTAATGAAAAAAGTTTGGAGCAAACATAATTTTCTCCATATTCACAATTTTTTTCACATTATCTCTCCAGAGATACTATTTTCTCCTGTGTAAATGATACTTTCTTTTAATGACTCTCCATTTGGTTTTTTTGCTTTTCTAACTTATAGAATTCTCATGTGAAAAACCAAGAATCAGACATGTTAGTCTTACCCCTTTTACTCCATTAGAATGTTTTTTTCTGAAAACATGCTTCTTAGGAGTTAACCATTTGGCTTTAAGTATAGTCTCCAAATCTGAAACAGATAGAAAAGAAATTTAAATTGATGGGAAAAGAAACAGTACCGTACATACATGAGTAAAGCTAAAATCAGAAGGATTAGGGGTTTTGAAGATGTCTGTAGTGAAAGGGATATGGGCATGCAAATTGTAGGTTTATAAAAAGAATTCTAGAAAGATTATCAAAGATTTATAAAAGAAGAAATTATCAGGGATGCAAAGTATAAAGAATTGGACAAAAAGCTCATATGAGACTTAAATTAAAAAAAAGAGATATCTTTTTCTTAACCTCTGAGTCCAAAGTAAAGTGTAAGATGTTGAACAGAAAGTTAAAAGGGGAAAAGATAAGTTTACAAGGAAGCTCATACCAAATGTTCTTGGCCATCTCTGTCGAAAAGAAAGGACATTTTACAAAGTTCTCTGATATTTCTTAGTATAATAATCCCAAGTTCCAAATAACTAGGCAGCTATACTTCACAAGGACTCTTATCCATCTTGTGCTCACCTGGACAAATGCCTGGGATAATTCCTCTATCCTCTGTCATCACCTTGTCTTCTTGCTCCAACTGAGAGATTAAGCTGGGTTTATCAACACGATACCCTAATCATGGAGAAAAGACGTGTTGAAAGGGGACTATGCAGGTGATAAACAACTCCATGAAACTGAAGCAAACAACTCTAAAGATGGCCAAGTGTGACTTTTGGAGCAGTGACTAATTATACCTAAATTCTAATGAATATTATAACTCCCAAGGAAGAAAAATACAAGCATATTCATTCAATATCCAGGTGACAGGGCATAAATACTGTTGAACTTGGGACAAGACAAGAGGTTTAGGTGTGTTGACCACCTGCACAATCAAAAATCTACATTTAATTTGACTCCCTAAAACTTGAGTTGTCTCTTGGTATTCATGGGAGATTGAGTCAAGGATCCCGTGTGGATATGAAAATCCACAGACAATCAAGTCCTTTATATAAAATGTCATGGAACAATGCATTGTTTGGCTCTCTACCTTAACAAATTCCCAACCCATGGATCAAAAATACTGTTTTTGACCTGGTTGGCTAAATCTTTAGATGCGAAACCTGGGATATGAAGGGCCAATTGCATATTTATTGAAAAAATCCATATGTATGTGAATCCATACAGTTCAAACCTGTGTTATTCAAGGGTCAATTCAGTCCCAAGGTCCATGGCAAAGTTTAAGTACACACTTCAGAAACTTTAAAACCTTTAGCCATGGAGATATAAAGATAGGGTAAGAAACAGATATAGTCAGTTCACAGGAAAGGCATCAGTCAGAAGCCTCTGTGAAGGTGGAGAACAAGTCTATCTCATTCATCACTATACTCCTAAACCTAGCACAGACCCAGGAACACAGATGTGCTTAAGAAAGACTTGTGAGAAGTAATGACATCAAAAATGAGCAATATTAAACTCCAAAAGCCTATACTGCTAAAAAAAACTGGATAAACTGATGAAAACTATCAAGGTAAAATTTATTAGAATGTTGGAAACTTATCAAAAGATTACAGCAACCAGGAAAATACTAAATAAAGAAAAACAAAAAAAATCCAATTTACATTTTAATTGATCCTTTGCTCATCCTCTATTCCCTGCTTTGGTTGTGACCTTGGAAGATACATCCCTAGTACTGGAGGGAGCAGAGTGGACCATTCCTCAAGGAACTGTGATTGCTTTAACCTTTCTGAAGGTTTGGCTCAAAGAGCTTGCCTTCATTTATCTAATTCCAAACTCTCCAAGGCCTGTGCTGGTTACCCAGTGGGTATGTGCTAAACACATTTAAAGGCAAATATATCAGCCACCACCACCTAAAACAAAAGAAAACAGAAGAAAACAAAAGACTAACAAAAAACTTGGGAGGAAAGTGCGGAATAAGATGTTTTCAGGAATTTTTGAAAAGCTTGGTCATATTCTTTTTGTTAAAAAGCGGTGCTACCTAGTATAAAGGAACCATGGACATGGACAGGTGGGATTGACTTTGGGGGGAATGGGTGGGTGGGGAGGGGGACAGAGGGGAGCAAAAAGGGGATGGATGTAATACAACAACAATAAAATTTAAAAAAATAAAATAAAATAAAAAAATAAATAAAAAGCGGTGCTCTTATAAATTATAAATTCCTAACCTGCCTGGTTAGTCATGGTGGTTAGTCATACAACATAATTTCTTTAGTGAAAGGCTTTTTAAGCAAGTCCTACCCATTGATCTTAGTCATGTAAGTTAATACACTTTTGAAATGCCAGAAGTAATATACCTCAAAGGCACAACCATCCATATGCGAACACAATCCTAAGTACCCTATAATTTGACCCACACCTTGCTTTTTCTCACCTTTCTGTAGTGTTCCTTCTTTAATTTTAAATACATAAAAGAAACTGCAAAACTGACATTCTCTGGAGCATTTGAGATCTTGATTCCTGGCAACTGTCATCAGTTTTGCTTAAATAAACTCTTATAAAATTTCTTTATAGGTTTTGGACTTTTTTTTACATTGACAGTTTTAATCGAGTAGCCTCATGTATACACAAGGTTGGGTATATGCTCAGAAAAAACCTGAGAAAGGCACGAAGAGACCTGAAAAGGCACAAAAAGACCTAAAAAGGCACTACACCTTCACTCTGGTTGACCGTTAGGCTCTCCCTAAGCAGGATGTGAAGGCTATGGCCAAATGTAAATTCCCTTATCTGCCTACCTGCAGATACTAGTCCTTTGTTAGTTTTCTTTTTTTCCCTTTTATTCCAGGCATTCAAGGAGATCTCTTAACGTAGCAGCCTTTAGTGGCCATGCACAACAAATTCAGACATTATAAAATTAGTTCAGAAATATCACTAAACATATATACAACACCAACTACAACAAGCAACAACAACAAACCCTGGGGGATGGAAAAATACTCTAGAATTGCCATATCAGTATTCCAATTGTCCACTTTTCAGCAAATGAAATTATGAGGCAGGCAAAGAAACAAATGTATGGCCCATTTCATTATAGGGAAAAAAAGAAATGGCCCCTGAGGAAACCTAAATATTAAACTTACTAGATAAAGAATTTAAACTATTTTAAATATGGTTGAAGACCTAAAGGAAACCATATACAAAGAACTAAAGAAAATCAGTACAAATTTTGATAAAGTAGAAAACACATTAGAGATAGAAATTATAAGAGGTTTGAGTAGGTGGAATAAAGAATTAATGACAATGAGATAAGATAATTTATCTCAACTAGTCTGAAAAAAAGAAAGAAAAAAGGAATGAAAAAAATGTGAGCAGAGCCTAAGGGACCTGTGGGATACCATCAAACATACCAACATACACATAATTCAGGCTCCTTAAGTAAAGAAAAATAATGAAGAAAAAATATATATTTGAAGAAAGAATGGCTAAAAACAAAATTTGAAAAACAAAAATGTACACAAATAAGAAGCTTAACAAACCTCGCACAAGTTAATCTGAAAGAGACAGAGATCACTAGTATATCTCTATCCTACAAGAAATATTAATGGGAAACTTTCAGATTGAAATAAAAAGATATGAACTCAAATCCACAAAAAGAAATAAAGACCACTAATAAAGGAAAATACATAGGTAAATATAAATGTCAATAACAACTGGTTATTTCATTTTTTAGGTTTGTTACTATTTTTTTCTATATGACTTAAAAGAAAAATGTCTAAACCAACAATATAAATCTATGTTAATAGTCACACAATGTATAAGGTGCAATGGGTGATAAAACAATATAAAGCGGGGTTTGGGGTATGCAGGCATGTAGCTATTAAGGAACAGAACTTTGTATGCTACTGAACAAAGCTGGTACTAAATCAAAATAGACTATTATAAATTAAAATATAACTGTAATCCCCAGGACTACTACCTAAAGCAAACCATAGATTCAACATAATTCCTATGAAAATACCAATCACTAAAAAAATACCTAAAAAATTAACCAATGTTACCTTAATAAATTCAATTAAAACAAACAAAAGAATCCCAAATATGAGAAGGGAATTAAAATGGCCCACTAGAAAATAAAAATACAAAAGTAACTAATGGAGAAATTGAGGAACAAACAGAAAACAAATGAACAAAATGGCATAAGTTGGTCCTCCATCAGGAGGCAGATTTACAAAAAGGCAGATTTTGTTAGAGTAGATTAAAAAATCATCCAGTTATAGCAATCTGTAAGAGACTCATTTTACATTAAAGATATTAATTGGTTGAAAATCAAATAGTGGGAAAAAATATTCCACAAAAACAGCAGGCAGCCCAGGCTGGTGTGGCTCAGTGGACTGAGCCTGCCAACCCCAAGGGTTGCTGGTTTGATTCCCAGTCAGGGCACATACCCAGGTTGCAAGCCAAGTCTCCAGCCAGGTCCCCAGCTGGAGGCAGGTGAAAGGCAACCATACATTGATGTTTCTCTCTCTTTCTTCCTCCTTCCCTTACCCTCTAAAAATAATGAATAAAATCTTAAAACAAAAACAAAAAACAAAACCCAAACAGCAGCCAAAAGACAGGTTGTGTAGCTATATTAATTTCAACAAAATAGACTTCAAGACAAGAATTGTTATAAGACACAAAGGTATTACTTAGTAATAAAAAGGAACAAGACAGGAATGTCCACTTTAACTACCCTTATTCAACATAGTATTAAAAATCCTAGCCATAGCAATCAGATAAGAAGAAATCAAAGGGATCCAAATTGTAAAGCAAGAAGTAAAACTGCCATCATTTGCAGATGACATAATACTGTACATAAAGAATCCTAAAGATTCCACCAAAATACTACTAGAACTAATAAATGAATTAACTAAAATAGCAGGATACAAAATAAATATCCACAAATCAGTTGTATTTTTATACTCCAATAATGGACAATCTGAAAGGGAAACTAAGAAAATAGTCTCATTTACAGTTGCATCTAAAAACAATGCCTAGGAATAATTTTTTTTTTAAGATTTTATTTATTATTCTTTTTTTTTTTTTTTTTTAAAGATTTTATTTCATTATTTTTAGAAAGAGGGGAAGGGAGAGAGGCAGAGAGGGAGAGAGACATCAATGTATGGTTACGTTTCACTTGCCTCCAGCCACAGACCTGACTGGACACCTGGTTTGCAACCTGGTTATGTGCCCTGGCTGGGGAATCGAACCTGCGACCTTTGGGTTCACAGGCCGGCACCTTAACCACTGTGCTACCAGCCAGGGCTATTTATTATTCTTAGAGAGACGGAAAGGGGAGACAGAGATGGAGAGAAGCATCAATACATGATTGCCTTTCATCTGCCTCCAGCTACAGACCTGGCTGGAGACCTGGCTTGCAACCTGGTTATGTGCCCTGGCTGGGAATTGAACCAGTGCCCTTTGGGTTCACAGGCTGGTGCCCTATCCACTGTGCCACCAGTCAGGCCTCCTAGGAATAAATTTAATCAAGGAGGCAAAAGGCCTGTACCAAGAAAATTATAAGACACTAAAGAAACTGAAGGAGATGTAACTAAATGGAAGCATATACTGTGCATGGACATAAAGAATTAACATGGTTAAAATGTCCATGCTACCAAAAGCAATTCATAGATTCAACATAATTCCTATCAAAATACCAATGGCATATTTCACAGAACTACAACAAATAATCCAAGAATTTACATGGAACCACAGAAGACCCCAAATAGCCACAGTAACCATACAGTATTTGTCTTTCTCTGCCTGATTTATTTAATTTATCATACTTCCACTTTTATGTGGAATCTAAAAAAAACAAAACAAAGGAACAAACAAAACAAAAACATACTCATAGAAACAGAGACCAAAGGGATGGTTACCAGAAGGGAGGAAGTGGAGGGGGGTGACAAGGGGTAATATAGTCAATAATATTGTGATAGGTTTTCATGGTGATAGGCGATTACTAGAATTAGTGGGGTGATCACCTTGTAAGCTATAGAAATGTCGAATCATTTATTGTACACCTGAAACTAATATAACCAATATAATACTGTATAGCAACTCTACATAAAATAAATTTAAAAAGAAAATGGAAAGATACCACAGAATGAGAGAAATTATTTGCAAGTCATATTTTGAATAAATGTATAATATTCAGAATATACTACATTGAACTTTAATAACCCAAAAAAGATAAACAATTGAATTAAAAAATGAGCAAAGGAGTTAAATAGACATTTCTCCAAAGAAGATATACAGTTAACAAATACAAAGAAGAATGCTCAAAGTCATTAGTCATGACAAAAATGCAAATCAAAACAATGAGATGCTACTCTGCACCCACTAGAATTGTTACTGAACAGCAGTTAGGGTCCTGTTGCCCCCTGACACTCTCTAGGCAAAGGTTTGGTGATAAAGGAAATCTTTATTCAAAAGCAGTCACGTAAGCCTATTAACTCACAGCTTTTAAGCCTATCAATTAAGGTTAAACTCTAACACTAGATTTTTCCTATCATTCCTGTTAGTTTCTGCTGGGTTAGTTTAAAAACTAAAACAATGTAATACACAAAAGCTACACAATTTCGGAAGAATGGTAGGCTTCTGCCTCAGAGCCTGTTCCCTCTAGAACACCCAAAGAATAAACATGCCACCCTCTGCCAGGCCAGCCTGATCCTAGGCTGTGCCCAGAGTTCCTTCCCATACAAAATACCATCTGTTGGGAGATTCAGGCAGCAGTAGCATGATCATCAAGCATCCTCCAGGAAGAGCTGAAGCCTGAGCCAGAGCCTGACAGCTGGCCAGCTCAGGAGCCAGAAAAACTCCTAAACCAAAAAGCCAGCCCTCTTTTTATTTCCTTTGGCTCTGGAGGCATTCAGCTTCTCAGCCAACCCCATCCTGGATGGCCTTCCATTGCCTCGCAAACTCCTTCTACGGCCCTTCCCACTTCTCCCCACTTCTCCCGAGTGATCTTACTCAGATCTCTGAATCAGTGGCTAACATCAAAAAAAAAAAACAAACCCACAAATGTTGGGGAAGCTGTGGAGGAATCTGAATCTTCCCTCATATGATGGCTAAGATGCTGGGCAAAACAGTTTGGCTGTTTCTTAAAAGGTTGAGCATAGTAAGATCTGGCCCACATTCCATTCCTAGATATACAGGGTGCACACAATGAATTGGTAATAACTTTGTATCTCCTTATTTCATGTGCTTCTTACTAATTTTGAAAAACTATGTTTCTAAGGTTATGATTTAACATATTGTTTCAGATATAAAGTATTAAATTCTGAGAGCAATTATAATGTCGAAGGAATACGATGTTAGAGCAACCATAATTTCTGGACTGCGTGCAGGGTGAACTGCTAAGGAAATTGTGGACTTCAATAGCGTCCCTTTACATACTGTTTACAACATGAAGAAGGTGTATGATGCTGATCCTGATGTCACCACACCAACAAGGAAAATGCATAAGGTACACAAGGATGGCACAAGTCCAGATATTGTACACAAAATCTAGGAGATCATCAATGAAGATCCAGGATGTTTACCTTGACATTTTGAGAGAAGTAGTTGTACCGTGGATGAAGCAAGTCACAAACGGATGTCATTTTCTCTTCCAACAAGATGGTGCACCAGCACGTAATGCCAAAAAGGTGCAAGAATTTCTCAGAGTCAATGTCTCTGGATTCCGGCCAAAGGAAATCTGGCCGCCTAGTTCACCAGATGCAAATCCTTTAGACTATTATGTATGCAGCATTTATGAGAGAGAAGTTAATAAACAACCTCATTCCTATACAGAGCTAAGACTGAAAACATGATGTCCATGGATAAAGGAAAGTTAATTAAAGCATGCTCAAGATTCCAAAGTCTAATTGAGTCTATTATTGCAGCAAATGGGGACTTTATTGAATAATTAAAAAAATGACTATGTTTATGTATTTACATATAATAAATTTATTTCAAAATATAACATTTTGTGGTATGTTGTTTACTAAAATTTTGCCAATTGATCATGTGCACCCTGTATACTCAAGAGAACTAAAAGCATAAGTTTAAATAAAACTTGTATATAAAATGTATAGCAGCACTGTTTATAGCAGCCTGTATGTGGAAACAACCCAAATGTTTATTAACCATTGAATGGGTAAGCAGAAGTGGTATATTCATAAAATGAAATATTATTCAGTCATAAAAAGGAATAACAAACTGAGATTCATGCTATAGCACAGCTAAACCTTTATACATTAAACTGCCTGAAAGAAGTCGGACACAAAAGATCACATATTTCATGATCCAATAATATAAACTGTTCTAAATAGGTAAACTGAGAGAAAGCAAATTAGTGGTTGCCAGCATTGGGAGGGAGTGGGAAAGGTAATAGGTATTGATCACTTAATGGTGTTGACAATGTTCTGAATTTAGCTGGTGTTGATGGTTGCTCAACACTGTGAATACATCAAAGCCACTGAATTGTATACTTTGAAATAGTTAAGATAGTAAATTATATGTTATAAGAATGCCACTTCAATTTGAAAGCAAAAATAAAAGAAGGAAAGACTTGTTATCTGAGTTATGACATAAATGCAGGAATGATGTCAGGCTTACCAAGCGATGCCAGGTTCCTGCAGTTCTCCAGCATCACGTCTTTGTACAGTGTTTTTTGAGAAGGGTCCAGCAATGCCCACTCTTCCTGGGTAAACTGTACAGACACATCCTCAAAGGTCACCATGTCCTAAAACCATAAAAATAGTTAAGGCTTAGGCAAGGACCAACCCCATTGAGGTAATGTAGAAAAATGGCCAAGGATGACAAGAGTGGGGACAGGAAATCCAAAGCAGAAGGTGTACTTTGTACATCCGAGTTCTGAGCTCTCCTCTTATTTGCCTCTGGGCTTAGCCCTCAATCTCAAAGGTTTTGAGTATGGGCCTGGGACATTGCAGAAATCACGGAATACTTGGTGAATGTATAAGCCACCATCAATTGCTCGAGTCTAGGAAACAGTCACGTCTTTTCTTACCATCCCCTTAAAAACTATCAGCAGAGAAGGAACTAGTATAAATGACCCTTGGACATGGACAACATGTGGGATTGACTGTGGAAGGGGGGATGGGGAGGGTGGGGCAGGGGGGAGTAGTGGGGAAAATGGGATAAATGTAGTACAACAACTACAAAATAAAATTAAAGTAAAAAAAATCTATCAGCAGAACATAATGCAGACAGTGACCCTGTAGGAAATTTTGCAATGTAGTAAATATTGACACATATTGACCTTGTTTGGGTGGCCCCTCAAGCCTCCATTAGATGCCCAGAGATCCTGAGATGCCCGAAGACCTGGTCTGGCTATGAGGCTCCAGGTCATTGAAAGATAACAAGTTCAACTTTTGGGCAAAAAACCTGACTCACCGGTAACCAGCTTGTCAGGAAGCCGTTAACAAACCCTTCCTCCTCTGTGCAATCTTTTTGAGATGTTGGGTACAGAGGAGACTGAACTGGAAGAGAAGAAATGAGCCATAAGTCACAAGAAACAGGTGTACGTTATACTCTTAGCACTCACCAGCTCCCCCCCCAACCTGAGAAACAGCTCCCCACCCTCATACCCTTTCATTAAGAAAACAGAGCAGAGCCCTGTCTCACCAGAGCCAGAAAACAGAGCTCAAGAGCCATAGCTTTTGAGGAAGAGATTATCACCATACAGGTGACATCTCCCCAGACAATCAAACCACGAAGTCCCAAATACCTCAAACCAAGTTAGGTATCAGTGACTTCTGGGCTCCACTACTGCCTCATTTGCTCAGCCCCACCCCCTACTTGCTCTGTGATACAGGGGCTTTTAACACCTTGAGCTGGAGAGCCTCCATGACCCCACAACTTACCACAAGCGGGGAACAGAACCATGGCCATGATCCTATGTTTAGATAGAAAAATATCCTGAACAACAGGGCAGTGGGAGAACCAGGGCGCTCCTCCACTTACTCCCACAATGCTCTCTGGAATAAATGAGAAAATAATGAAGATTCATAGGCTCTCTCCCTCTCCGGTTACTGAGGACAAATCTATCTTAGCCTGCCCATCTGGTCTTCCTTCAAAAATGCAATGTCATTGTTCTTGGACCTTTATTTTGCGTAGCAGGTGATGGACCCAGAGTTGTGTGATGACAAGATTGGTCTTCTGTCCAACATGGTATGATCCATATGTTACTCTTCCACCCCATTTTATTTTATTTTTTAAGCTTTTATTATTTTTAGAGAGGGGAAGGGGGGGAGGAAGAAAGGGAGAGAAGCATCAATGTATGGTTACCTTTTAACTGCCTCCAACTGGGGACCTGTCTGGGGACCTGGCTTGCAACCTGGGTATGTGCCCTGACTGGGAATAGAACCAGCGACACTTGGGTTTGCAGGCTGGTGCTCAATCCACTGAGCCACACTAACCAGGGCTCCATTCCACTTTAAATCCTCAGCTTCACTTAAGTCTCAGGCCACATTCTTCCCATCCAAGTGGTTGTCACAATCGAATTCCCAACTTCAATCCCTATTCACACGAGATTTTGGCCCCTGACTTCCCTTATTCTTTCAACCTTCCATCCCACCTCACTCATGATGCCAGGCCTCATTGTGTTAGGAGTTTATCTCAATCCACCTTGGCCACACACTTTGTGGGCATCACCTCAGGCTTGGTCATTACCTAACACTATCTAGAACAATAGTTCCAAAATTTCACTCTCTTTGAATAAAACCTCCCAAATTTCTACTTTGTTCAGTGTTCTTTTCCCCCACTACATGTGTTCTTCTACCATGTAAAGAACTCTTTCCACCTCCTATCCTACTTTCTTGCTACCCACTAATCATCTTCTCTCCTAAAATCCTGGGTTCCCAGCTTGGATTACAACGTCTCTCACTTCCACAAATTTCCTTATCCCTAACTCCCACCCTCACAGTGCCCCAGCAGTATTCAACCAAGTGATTCCAATCTGTGTGCTCTGTGGCAGCACCTGGGCAGGCCAGCCTGCAGGTGAGCTGAATGACTGTCACCTCTAGATAAAATGGTCACCAACATGAAAAAAGCCCTCAATCCTGCAGGACAATCCTAAAAGTTGATGGAGCTTCCCACTCATTAAACCTTCTCTAATCTCTTAAATCTCATTCATCCTCACCTTTTCCCTCATGGTAATCAGCTTCTTCTACAGTATAGACAATGATTAAAGCCTCCTGATAGTCACACCTGTATTTAATTAGGGCTGAGCTATGTGATTAGTAAGATATTGTGGAGATGACTTGTGAGGCTGGGTCCTAAAAGGCACTGCAGCTTCCACCTGGGTCTCTTGTATGGCTCCCTCTGGGGAAGCCATGATGTAAGGACAATCCAGCAGCCCCATGGAGGGAGCTAGTTGGACAGGAATGAGGCCTCTCTCCAACAGCCAGCACAAGAAGTCAACATGTGAGTGAACTATGTTGGAAGTGAATCCTTCAGCACCAGTCAAGTCTTCCGATGACTGCAGTCCCAGATGCTATCCGGCTAAGAAATCACGAAAGTCCCTGGGCCAGAACCTTGAAGCTAAAATGAATTCCTGAACTATAAAAACTATGAGAGAGAAAATGATTATTTTTGTTTTAAGTGACTAAGGTTAGCAGCAACAGAGGACAATACCTTCACTTTTAGCAGATGATCCTGAATTCTACTTCTCAAAGTGATCATCATGAGAAGAGTCTACCTTCCTGTCTTACCTCCAAAATGACCATCTGAACATGGTATCCTCCCTCTCTTCTGTTACAAAACAGGAGCTGGCTCCCCTTGTCTGTAAGGCCAGACTCTACACTTTTGTTCTGTGTCCCATCCCACCTGCCTTTAGGAGCTCTATACTATTTGATGATCTCTTGCTTACTCTTCCCTTCAAGCCTTCCCGCTCTACTGACTCTTCCTCACCTCATTTAAACCTAAGGCAGTATTTTTAGTAGTGAAATAAGTCTATCCTAAGAGCATAGTTTTCTTTCCAGTTGCTTCCCAGTCTCGTCTACTCACCACAGCCAGTATTTTCACTGTCTCATTTCATGTCCCACTCACTCTTCAACAGAGTATAACTTGTTTCCACCACTACCAATTTAATTGGTAGAACCACCAATAATCTTATTCACAGAGATGTAGATTGCAACTACACTGTTACCAGGTCTTATCAGTCAGGTCAACAAAGACGTGGTGGACTACTTCACTTATTGGCGAGGCCGTATGGAAATGTACTCTCATTCACTGCTGGGGTACAAACCCTATGGCAGAAAGTTGTCAATGTCAAGCAAAATACATTTACTTTTCACTGTCAATGGAACTTCTAGGAATAAATCTCGGTGTAAGCCCTGACATTTGTTTTTCTTCCCCCTTCTGTGTAATGTGAATACCTCACTTAAGCTTTATTTGCCAAGATAACATCCATTTCAAAAAGGCATCCAGTCAAACACAGCTATCTCTCATAAACATATCTGGCCATCTTGGGACTAGATAAAGAGGCCAGGCTGCCTCCCAACTGAGGCTCTTTATTTTTTTAAATTTATTAATTTTTTTGAGCTTCTTTATTTTAGAGATGTTGGTTGATTTCAATAACTGATCATTTGGACTATCTCTCTGTTTTCCTGCACTTTAAATTCCTGCCTTTATGTAGATGTTGGTTGATTTCAATAACTGGCCATTTGGGCTAGTTGTGTGTTTTCCTGCACTTTAAATTCATGCCTTTATGTTTTAAATTCACCAATAAAGAGAGAACTCATGAAACCTTAGGCCCCTACCCTATACTGCAGTAAAAGCAGAACCCCAGGCCCATGCATTCTACCTGTGACCTCCCTATGTGACCCAAGGTGTTGTAAGCAATAAACCTGTAGCTTTTCAGTTTCCTGATGGTAACTGGTGAAAGGCATCTTGCAATCATAATCAGAACCACAAGGGCCGGTCTACCCACATTGGTTATTAATAGATTGAGATCAACACAAAACAGCGAGAGTATTGACTATGGCCTTATTTATAATATCAAAGGTTTAGAAACAACACAAATGACTATCAACAGGGAATTAGTTCAATAAACTATAAGATACCCACATCATGAAGAAACATGCAGCCAAAACAAAGAAAAATGTGGTCTCTAGGAATTAAGTATGCTTATCTCCAATAAATTTAAGTGAAAAAAAATTAAAAAAAAAATTAAGGTATCAAGTAGCATACAAGGAATGTTTCCTTTTTCTGAGAAGTGAACACCTTCTTTCCCTGTAGTTAGAGTAAAATATAATTCCATAAAACTAGCTTTCTGAGGTCTGTGTGTGTGTCCTCCCTACACCTAGAAGATGAAAGCAATGGAGAGTGTGAAGTGTGCAGGGAGAGGAACATTAGATACTAAGAGTGTGAGTCAGGTGAAAAAGTGTTGTAGAGAGACACTGACCCCTGGGCTTGTGTGATACCCAGATTAATGCCCCAGCATCAAAGATGTCCATATTCTACTCAGAACCTGTGACTGTGCTACCTTCCATGGCAAAGAGTTTTGCAGATGTGATTCAAGCCAAGATACTGAGATGGGGAGATGATCCTGGATTATTCAGGTGGGCCCAATGTCCTCATAAAAAGGCAGGCAGGAGGGTCAGGGTCAGCAAAGGAGATGTGATGATGAGAGCAGAGGTCAGAGAGTGAGAGATTGGGGAATGCTACACTGATAGCTCTGAAGTTGAAAACAGGGGTAGTAAACCAAGGAATGAATACAGGAGGCCGCTACAAGAAGGACAAGACAAGGGAATGGATTCTCCCCTAGAGACTCCATGAGGAATGCAGCTCTACCAACACATTTGGGACTTCTGAACTCCAGAACCGCAGGAAAATAAACCTGCACTGCTTTAAGCTGCAAAATTTATGATGATTTGTTACAGCAGCTATAGGAAATTAATACAGCTTCTCACATCAAACCTTCCCTGAGCCCTGGAACAAATCCAGCAGATCCACACAACTGCAGCAGAATTTCCCTACCTGTTACAGGTGGAGGATGGCTCCTTTCTCCTCACCAGGGACCCAATCTGCAGTAAGGAAGAGTCGCAGTCACTGAGCTGAGGAGAGACGAGCTAGGATCCAGCCAGCTCAGAGCCTCGTGAAGAAAGGAAGCTGACATGGTGTCTGGGACTTTTAGACCCCAAGTACCCCTTTAAGGTCTTTTGCCAGCTCAAGCCTCACATGAGGACAGAAAAGGACTCTTTAGTTTACAGATTTAGAGACTCTTGTCCCCTCTTAGATATGTTGGTGCTGGGAGTCACAGAGAATGGGCTGCTCAATACCACTGTTACTCAACAGAACTGTCACTGATGATAGAAATGTTCTATAATTCTGCTGTGTTCAATATGGCAGCCTCTAGCCACAGGTGGCTACTAGGCACTTGAAATGTGGCCATGGGACTGAGAAAATAAAATTTTAATTGTATTTTTCATTGGTTTAATTGAAATGGCTACATGTGGGCTAGTGGCCATGGGGGTGGACAGAGAAGCACTAGACATTCTCAGGTTATGACCTTCTTTAAGTAGTGGAGGAAGAACCTCCACTATTTGTGCTTGAGTGGCAAAGTTGGGTGAAAACATCGGCTTGGGTGAAGGCAATGCCTGCAGGTTTGCAAGGACAGGAGCTAAGAGTATCGTAGTGTTCTGTGCAATCTGACAAATGCATGCATAAATAGAAGCTTCATTCCATTCTCTTAGTTCTAAATTCTAAGGTCTCTTTTTCCTACTTCTTTTCTTCTTCACAGCCATTACCCAGGCCTAGGGAACATCCATCTTAATCCTAAACTTCTTCGTAACACTTCCTATCTTCCTTCTTAAGTCCTCATTCTTAATCCTTAAGTTTGATTTAAGCCACCTGCAAAAACCAAATGCTAATCACACATCTTCTTCAGTGTCTGCTCACTGGCCTTAGAACAGAGACCAAAGAATGCCTGATCTGAAAGTGCACCTCTACACCACAGAAGGTCACACCACTAAGATAGTAAGTCAAAGCAGACCAATCCAAGAAGCAGAAACAAACAAGAGCCACCTAAAATGGGGAGACAAAGAAATGAACCCTCAGCAAATGGAAAGGTGGAATCCCCAGGAAGAGTGCAAAATGAAATAGAGGCAAGCACACTATCAGGCATAGAATTCAAAATAATGATGGTAGAGAAGCTTAATGAGCTCAGTGAGTTCAAAGAAAACTACAAACAACTCCATAGGAACTATAAAGAACTCCAGGAGAACTACAAAGAACTCCAGGGAAGCTACAAGGAACTTATTGAAAACTACACAAGCATTAAAAAAGACATAGACACCATCAATAAAAGCCAGGAGGAAATGAAGAATACCATTTCTGAATTGAAGAACACGGTAGAAGGAATCAAAAGCAGACTAGAGAAAGCAGAGGATCGGATCACTGAGCTGCAGGCAATGCGACAAAGTGAAAAAAGACTGAAAAAGAATGAAGAGATTTTAAGAGAGCTGCAGGACAACATGAAACATAATAACATCTGTATTACAGGGATACCAGAAGGAGAAGAGGAGGAGCAAGGGATAGAAAACCTCTTTGAAAAAGTAATGGCAGAAAACTTCCCTAACTTGAGAAGAGAAAATGTCATACAAACTCAGGAAGCACAGGGGGTCCCAAGGAAGATGAATCCAGGACACGTCATCATGAAAATGGCACATTTCAAAGACAAGGAGAGAATCCTAAAAGCCGCAAGAGAGAAACAGCTAATAACATACAAGGGGACTCCCATAAGGTTACCAGCTGATATCTCAACAGAAACACAACAAGCCAGAGGGAATGGCAAAAAATTATTTCAAGCAATGAAAAACAAAGTCCTGCAACCAAGAATACTCTACCCAGCAAGGCTGTCATTCAAAATGGAAGGTGAAATAAGGAGTTTCCCAGACAAAAGAAGTCTAAAAGAATACATCTCCACTAAACCAGCATTGCAAGAGATGCTAAAGGGTCTGCTTTAAGAAGATGAAGAAACAGAGACAGACAGGAACACAGGTACAAAGGTGAATGGATTAAATGCACCAATCAAAAGACATAGGGCAGCTGAATGGATAAGTACCAACTTTCACTTATGAATGCTTTAAAGTGATCTTGTTATAAATAGATTTTACTAAATAAGGTACAATTTTGTATATTACTTGTATCTGCATTCCTGCAGGTTAAGTTTTTAGATTGGAATCATTTCACAATATGGGAAAATCAGGTTACTTGCAGTAACTCAGAAGAATCGAATGCAGTTAAGGAAGAAGGAGGATGGCTGATCTGGTCCCACCAGCCTCACTGTTCGGCCAGGCTCCCACTCCTTTCCTACCCTGTTGCCTTGACTTCAGCCACCTGTCTTCCCAATTCATGGAGCACACCAAGCTCTTCTGCTTTGGTGGTGGTTCTCATGCAGTTGTCTCAAACGTATCCTACACCTTCACTCCAGTCCAGCCCTATGACTAGCTAAACCCAGTCCCAACTTCAGCTCTTAAGCTAAATATTAGTTCTTCTCAAGATGGCTGGCTTCCCTGTTCCCCCAGGTTGACTTCTCTGTACCAAGCTTTCATATTAATTATGTAATTAATTATTTAGAATGTAAGCTCCATGCAGGGAAGACAAGATCTGTTTGGCTCTCCAGAGTCCCTTTGCATTCGGCCCAGGGCCTGGCTCACGCAGATGATGAACCATTCTGGTTTGCCTATGACTGTACTGGTTTGAACACTACGTGTTCTGTATCCCGGCAAATCCTTCAGTGCCAAATAAATGAGGGTTGCTAGTCACATTATCTATTATAGTAAGCAAATATTCCCATCAAGAATATTACAGGAAAGCTAATGAAAAAGATGTGTGCGCGCGCACAGAAGCACACAATTAGTAAAGCCCAAAAACTGAATATAAGTTACTTAACATGCTTTCTTTGCAATATGACTCACCAGAATGTTATTTCAGAAAAGTTTTAAGAAAGTTAATTTTTATTAGAAGGCAAGTTGTAGAGGATAGATTTTGGAAACCATAAGTTGTTGCTTGATACTCCTCCAAATGATTTCAAATCTCATTAAGAAAAAATGCAATTGCTCAAAATACATCTGGTTGCTGGTCAATTTAAATTTGTTATGGGGGTTGGGCTGGATGGGGGAGGGATTGAGCAAAACAGAAAAAGAGAGAGCAAAAGAACTCAGACATGGAGCACAGTGTGGTGATTGCAGGGCAAAGTGGAGAGATGGGGATAAGAAATGGGGGGAGGTGGAGGAGGATAAAGGAGGGGTAAATGGTGATGGACTAAGACGAGTCAGGGTAGTGTACAGATGTGCTGTAAAATTGTGCTCCAAAAACCTGTATAATTTTGTTAACCAGTGTCATCCCAATGAATTCATAAAGGGAAAAAAATTTATGTAGCTAATATAAAGAAGTTCAAATCATTTTTCTCCCCAATCTCCTCATATTTTGAATCTTTGTGGAGTATTTATAGAGCTTTAGAAGTCAAATTCAACAGGCCTGGGGAATGTTGCTAAGTAGTCCTGCTAGTCTTTAGTTGGATGACTTGTTATACTTCATATACATTAAAAAATTATGTTTATGCTTATATATAAAATCTTAATCTACACTGTTACACATTTTATTTATGTGTTTGTTTGGTACTTATTTGCATATAGCTGAATTATTTACACACACATAGCCACACACAGCTCACTATGGTTCCTTTGAATATAATCCATCAAACATAATTTTTCTTAAGATTCCCTCACTCTAACAGACTCCTTGGGTTTACAATCTGAGCTCAAGAAAGCCCACTAGCATTTTTCTCCACAGTGGAGAAACCCGTTGTCACAAATTTCACACAGCCCTCACCTGGTCACACAGAAATCTTCAATCAGTGAGGAAAGGTGACCCCTGAGACTGGTTTCAACTCAGACCTGAGCTCTGGAAAAAAAAAAAAAAAAAAAAAGTGGTGCTTTTCTTGTCTGGGGAGAAAAGAAAAAGCACAAAGATTGCTCTTCAGGCCCTTTATAGGACATAATACAGTTGCTGAATGGAAAAGCCATCCATTCACTTTTCCGTATTTACTGATTAACTTGAAATTATTGGCTGTAACTGGATTTCCCTGATTCCCATCCAACCATCATGTGCTTCCCAAGCACGAGAAAGCAGGTTCATGCTGTGTGCAGTTGACTTGCTCAACTCATGTGTCTGGATAATTAATTAGTTTTTGGTGACTTCAGATGCTTTAAATATGGCTTGTCACTTGGGGGGGTGGGGTAGACCTTAGAAGTGACTCAGCTGACTTTTAAAGAATTTCCACAGTTCATCAGGAGCCTCAGGGTTTAAGGCCCTAGAGCAGGGTTGCCCGACCTCAGCCCTACGGACATTTGGGGTGGATAATTCTCCGTTGTGAAAGCTGTGCGCTGGGGATCATTGAGCAGCACCCCTGGCCTTCATCCTCTAGATGCCAACAGCACCACCCTCTACACACGCACCACACACATACACATTCCATTTGTAATAACCCAAACGACGCCTCTAGAACCAGCTAAAAGTCCCCTGGGGGGCTAAAATCACACCAAGAGAGGACGATGGTGCGGGGGATGCCCCGACTGAGGGACAGCAGCGTCCGGGGCTGGAGGAGGTAACAGCAGCTTCCGGCCCGCCTGAAGGACCAGCCCAGAGCAGGAAACTGGCCTCGGGCGGGGCGCAGAGCCCCCGGGCCGTGGCTGGAGGTGCCCTTCGCCCACGCCCCTCCCTGCACTACCCCGGACTGCCCGCCGCTCACCTAGTCCTGCCCTCGCACTGCGGCTAAACATACCACGTGAACGCCGGCCCACCCAGAGAAGGCCGGACACACACGGCGCAGCGAGCCACCCACGACTGCGTCCACGGCGCCTCTCCGGGCTCCCACTTCCGGTCTCGGGCTGGCGGCTCCACACGGAAGTTTCCGGTCACCCGCTGACCCCCGCAGAGAGCGAGAAGACCAAGGGCTGGGGTCCGAGGCGGTGATCAGAAAGAGCCGGGTGGGAAGACACCCATGGGCGGTTTGTGAGCGGAGACTAGTTTCTGGCGCCCCGGACTAGGCTCCGGGCGACACCAGACAGAGACGGCAGTTGTGGGCAAAGACGAGTCCTCGGGGTGCGGGTTGGGCACGGACCGGGCTGTGGGTGGCACCAGGCCGAGGGGGCGTGGCCGAGGGCGGAGACCACCTCTGGCGGCGGGGCGGGGCGGGGCGGGGACCAGGATGTAGGCGGCACCAGACGCACCACGCCGGGGTATGGGTGGGGGCCAGATTCGCCGCTTAAGGTTGTGGGTGGGTACCAAACCTGGGGCCGGCTGGCGTGGAAGGGCGGGACCGTGGAGGAGACCAATTCCAGGGATGGGGCCGGGTCAGGGATGAGGCTGGAATAGACTAGGCGAGCTGGGCGGTGGAAGGAAATCAGGTCTAGCGGGGAGGCCGATGGTGGGGGTTTTCCTGGATCCCCAGACTGCACAGGTAGCAGAAAGAGTTAACAGTTTTCCAGTTTTTCCACCACATTCACACAGCCTCACAAAGCCTAATAGAACGACAAGCACAGGTTTAGGATTTTAAGTTTTTGTGCATATTTTTGTTATTAATTTCTTTGTCAAAGTGGATCATATATTGACATTTCTCTACAACTTGCTGTCCCAAATGAACAGAGAGGGCTCTAACATTATAGCTGTTTGATTTAAAAAATTTAGGGGGGAGGTGGAGGGACTACATGATCGATAAACATAAAGGAACAATTTAAAAATGGGCACAAAATCAGTAAAATAGCGGCACTCCTACCACTGTCTCCCAGTCCTTTCACTCAGTGTTGGGGGAAAGCCCCGAAAGTCTAAAATTAGGATAGGTTCCAAAGAACTGACGCACAACCTTGTTCAAATTCATACGAGCCTAAATAGGAGAAACTTACATGGTCAAAGCAGCTGCTTATTCCCATTGGTGGCTGCTGGGAATAAATCTACCCTCCTCCCGGGACAGGGTCTCCTTTTTATAGGGAGTAAAACCTTATGTTGGGTAGTCACGTAGCCCACCAGAAAGAACAATGTAGGCATTACCTTCTTAACAGATAATAGACAGTGTTCTATACATTCATTAACCTCCTTCCTGGGGCCTGACATTTATCTTTTAGCTGGTCTTCTGGGCAGTCAGCTAAACCTAAGGCTACAGAGAATTAAAGCCACAGAAGGTTAAACACAGAGAGTCCAACATTTTCTAGGCACCTTTACTGCTGGAGACATACTGCATCTCTGAATGAGTTCCCCTACACCCAGATATAAACATCCTTTCTCCTTTGTCCTTCCAGATAGGGGACATAGTTATATATTCTCCAAGCCTAAGAGGGGGTGTACCCCCCCAAAAAAAATTGAAACTGGTAAATGGTCTCATGCATCTGAGTCCACTGAAAATGGGCTTATATTTCTGGTGCATTGGGATGAACCAGTGATGGTAGGGAGAAAACAAAGAAACAAGGGAAGCTTACCATTTCAAAGGTCAAAAGGAAAAATTAGGGAGGAACTGTATTCATATTATCCTACATGGCACCTCTCTGGATAAGAGTCATGTAATAAAATGGTAAATGCTTATGTAATAAGACAATAGACATTGAGTTTTTATTTATCCAAATTCTTAAAATAATTTTATTGGGAAAAGGAAATTCTGTTTTAAATTATGTAAGAGAAGTATATGCTAAATTTTTTAGAGAAGAAAGTCATGATAAAAGTTAAAAGCTGAAAAATGAAAAATATGTGTAAGTGGCTAATGTGGAAATATAGGGTTACAACCAGAAAAATGGAATTGTTTCTGGAAGTCTGAGTAAATAGTGGGGAAGGTAGATTTTCATTATAAGGCTTGAGATATTATTTGAGATATTATGTGGAGACAGAGGAAGAGAGAGACCTAAAGTTGTATTCAAAGGGATCATCAACTTTAAGAAGAATTTATTAAAATGATTAGCATTGTAACAATGGAATTTAGCTTGGAAATGGCACAATTCAAGAATAAAAATAAAAAAGCTATGATCACTTTGGTGAAAAAATGAATGGGCATTACTTTCCAATGTGCATGATAACAGCCATTTTACATATGTTATTTCTGAGTATTTTCATAGCAACTCATAAGGAAAAGGTTATTATCTATCCCATTTTATGGATGAGGAGATTGATGGCAGCATATTGCTAAAATGTTCATATTACATAGCACTTCTCAGAAGACATTTTAAAATTATTTATTGAATTTTATTTTCATTAATGACGTAATGTGCACCATTCTAACACAGAAGCAATTTGTAAAAAAACAAATAAATCTACAGTTTTCTCCTGACATAGTTAAATATATCAATCACTATTTTCCTGCTGTCTGTCTCACATCTAGGAATATACTTCCTATCCTAAATGTTTACTAAAAAGTTCTACTAAATATTTAAGAATCAGGGTATCTCCAAATATGGAAACTTCCTGGACACACACGCACACACACACGTATGCCATTAAAAGTCAAAATATTTGATGCAATAACCTTAAATTGTTAATGAACTGATGTCATTGCAAATCATAATTAGGAAAATATTATAATTTTAGACATTTAAAAGGGTAATTTATTACATTAACTAGTGGATATAGAAATTTTTTTTCCAATCTCACTGTCAGGAAAATATTTGGGAAAATGCATTACAGCATTATTCACAATAGCCAAGAGTTAGAAACAACCTAAATATGTGATGGTGATGAAAGGATAAGGAAGTGATATGTATATATATATATATATATGTATGGGTATATATATATATATATATATATATACACACACACACACACAATTAACTATTATTCAGCCTTAAAAAGGAAGGGGATCTTGTCATATATTGCAATAGGCATGTACCTTGAGAGTATTATGATAAGTGAAATCAGCCAGCCACACAAAGACAAGTACTGCATGATTCTACTTAGATGAGGTATCAAAGTATTTCAACTAATAAAAACAAAGTAGAATGGTGGTTGCCAAGAGCTGAGGACAGGAGAGGTGAGAAGCTGTTCAATGTGTAGCTAGAATTTTAGTCACTCAGGATATGGCATGGTTCTGATAATCTGTTGCACAACCATGTGCATGTGGCTGACAGTATTGTAACATACACGTGGAAATTGCTGACAGGGTGAGTTTTATGTTTGTTGTGTTTTTTCTTTTGCTACAATAAAAAATGTTAATATAATACTCATTTCTAATATACAATTAATGGAATCAAAAGGCATTTCTTAATTTCTAAATATTAAAAGGGCTGTAAAATTTTTTTTTAAATTTTATTGTTGTTGTATTACATCCATCCCCTTTTTGCTCCCCTCTGTCCCCCTCCCCACCCACCCATTCCCTCCAAAGTCAATCCCACCTGTTGTCCATGTCCATGGTTCCTTTATACTAGGTTCTTGTCTAAGCTGCTCCCCTTTCTTGCCTCTGCCTCCACCTCCCCCCAACCCCTTCAGACTACTGAAGGCCTATTTCTTGTATTCATATACTTGGTTCTGTTTTGCTTGTTGTTAGTTTTGCTCATTATTGTCCCATAATGGGTGAGATCATATGATATTTGTCCTTCACTGACTGGCTTATTTTACTAAGCATAATACTCTCCAGTTCTATCCATGTTGTTGCAAAGGGTACAAGTTCCTTCTTTCTTTCTGCTATATAGAATTCCATTGTGTAAATGTACCTAAGTTTTTTGATCCAATCATCCACTGATGGGCACTTAGGCTGTTTCCAGCACTTGGCTATTGTAAATAGTGCTGCTATGAACATAGGTGTGCATAGGTTCTTATGAATTGGTGTTTCAGGATTCTTTGGGTATAGTCCAAGTAGTGGAATTGCTGGATCAAAAGGCAGTTCCATTTTCAGTTTTTTAAGGAGACCCCATACTGTTTTCCACGGTGGCTGCACCAGCCTACATTCCCACCAACAGCGTATGAGGGTTCCCTTTTCTCGCCAACATCCTCGCCAACACTTGTTGTTTGTTGATTTGTTGATGATTGCCATTCTGACAGGTGTGAGGTGGTATCTTATTGTGGTTTTAATTTGCATCTCTCTGATGACTAGTGATGTTGAGCATTCTTTCATATGCCTCTGGGTCCTTTGTATATCTTCCTCAGTGAGTTGTCTGTTCAGGTCCTTTAGGGCTGTAAAATCTTATTAGTTTGCTAGGACTACCATAACAAAGGACCATGCTGGGTGGCTTAAACAACAGAAATGGACAAATTCCTAGGAACACACCCTACCAAAACTGACTTATGAAGAAATAAGATCATGTGGTTTTTATCTTCATTTTATGTGGTGTATTATATTTATTAATTTGCAGATATTGTAACAACCTGGCATACCTGGAATAAATCCCACTTGATTATGGTGTATGATCTCTTTAATGTATCGCTGGATCTTTTTTGCTAATATTTTGTTGAGTATTTCAGCATCTATGTTCATCAGGGCTTATGATTTTCTTCCTTTGTAGTATCTTTATCTGGTGCTGGAATTAGGATAATGCTGGCCTTGTAAAAAGAGCTTGAAAATCCTCCCTCCTCTTGAATTTTTTGGAATAGTTTAAGAAGAATAGGTTTTAGTTCTTCTTTGAATGTTTGGTAAAATTTGCCTGTGAATCCATTCATTCCAGGGGGCTTTTATTTGTTGGGAGATCCCCCCCCCCCCACTTTGATTTCATTAGTTGCAATTTGTCTATTCAGATTTTCTGATTCTTCCTGATTCAGTTTTGGAAGATTATATGTTTCTAGGAATTTTTCTATTTCTTCCAGGTCCAAATTGTTAGTATATAGTTATTCCCAATATTTTCTTACATTCTTCTGTATTTCTATGGTATCACTTGTTACTTCATCTCTTTCATTTCTGATTTTATTAATTTGGGTTCTCTCTCTTTCTTTTTTGATGACTCTGGTTAAAGATTTGCACAGACCAGGGTTCCAGGACTGGGAAGATAAACCTGCATTACCTCTGCTGTAAAAACCAATGAGAGTTGGGGAAGTGGAAGAAAATGCCAGATTTGCACTGCATAAAGGGCCCCCAAAGGCTTAGAATGTACTCAAACCACATGGCAGCAGCTAAAAGGGTGCCAATTACATATAGGGGGTGGGAGAGAGGACTGGAAATGGGGCAAGTGCTGAGCAGGCCTCCAGAAGCCAGGCAGCAGCATTGTCTCCTCTCTGAACCCATCCCTATATGCACGCAGAGCCATAAAGCAGTGAAGCAGGTTGCCCCACCCTGTAAACTACCTAAGGCTCTGCCACACACAATTTACAGGTGCAGGGAGTAAAAGCAGCTCTACTTAATACATAGAAACAAACACAGGGAGGCTGCCAAATTGAGGAGGCAAAGAAATATGGCCCAAATGAAAGAATAGAACAAAACCCCATAAAAAGAATTAAATAAAATGGAGATAGCCAACCCATCAGATGCAGAGTTCAAATCACTGGTAATCAGGATGTTCAGAGAAATGATTGAGTATGGCCACAAAATAGAGGAAAAAATGAAGGTTACACAAAGTGAAATAAAGAAAAATATATAGGGAACCAACAGTGAAAGGAAGGGAGCTGGGATTGAAATCAATGACTTGGATCAAAAAGGAAGAGAAAAACAATCAACCACAACAGAAAGAAGAAATAAGAATTCAAAAACAAAACCAAACCAAAAACAAAAAAAAATGAGGAGAGGTTTAGGAACCTCTGGGACAAATTTAAATATACCAACATCTGAATTGTAGGGGTGCCAGAAGGAGAAGAGAAAGAGTAGAAGTTGAAAACTTATTTGAAAAATTAAGGAAAGAAAACTTCCCTAATTTGGCAAAGGAAATAGACACACAAATCCCGGAAGCATAGAGAGTCCCAAACAAATTGGACCCAAAGAGTACCACACCAAGACACACCATAATTAAAGTGCCAAAAGGTAAAGGTAAAGAGAGAATCTTAAAAGCAGCAAGAGAGAGTGATCTACAAAGGTAAGACTATCTGCTATAAGACTATCAGCAGATTTCTCAAAAGAAACTTCACAGTCAAGAAGGGATGGGCAAAAAGTATTCAAGCAATGAAAAGCAAGGATCTACAACCAACGTTACGCTATCCAGCAACACTAGCATTTAGAATGGAAGGGCAGGTAAGGTGCTTCCCAGATGAGGTAAAGTTAAGGAGCTCATCATCACCAAGCCCTTATAATATGAAACATTAAAGGGGCTTATTTAAGAAAAAGAAGAGCAAAACTATGAATGTTAAAATGACAACAAATTCATAATTATCAACAACAGAGTCTAAAAAACAAAAACAAGCTAAACACACAACCAGACAGGAACAGAATAATAGATTGGGAGATCATCTGGAGGGTTATCAGTGGGGAGTTGGGAAGGGGAAGAATGCAGGAAAAGGTACAGGATTAAGAAGCATAATTGGTAGGTGCATAACAGACAGGGGGATATTAAGAATAGTTTAGGAAATGGAGAAGCCAAAGACCTTATATGCATGAACTTGGACATGAACTAAGGAGGGAGACTGCTGGAGGGAAGAGGGGGTACTAGGTAGAGGGGGGCATGGGGGAAAAACTGGCACAACTGTAAAGCATAATCAATAATTATGGCATTAGAGAGTGCCACACAATAAAAAGCCCTGGAGCCAAACCATCAATTATCATGAAATAACATTAAATCCAATGAGATGTGCAAGGCCTATCCACCCAAAATTAATTGAGAATTAAAGAAAGTACAGATGAGTGGAGAAATAAACTTCACCCATTTCCAGAATCACCTTTTCTTTATTTCTTTTTTGTTTTTAATGGTTTCACCTGCTTCCAGCTATGGACATGGCTGGAGACCTGGCTTGCAATCTGGTTATGTGCTCTGACCGAGAATCGAACCAGAAACCTTTGGGTTCACAGGCCAGCACCTATCCACTGAGCCACCAGGCAGGGCTAGAATCACTTTTTTAAGGACATCAATTCTTCTGTATGGATCTAGATAACGCAGAATATCCCAGCTGAAATCTAGACAGGGTTTAGTAAAAATTGACAAGCTTATAATAAACTTTATATGGAAATGAAGAGGATCAAGAATCTCTAAGGCCTTCTTAAAGAAGGAGTAATTTGGAGAGTATACACTGCAGATATCAGGCTTGCCATAAAGCTACAGGAATGGAGACTGTGTGGCATTGGTGCAACAGTAGGAGAAATGGAAACAAATATATGGAACTTCGGTTTATGTTAAAGATGACATAGCAGTGAAGTGGATAGAGGACTGTCTTTTTAAGCAGTAGTACTCTACAAACTAGATGTTTTCATTAAATAAAGGTTTACTTCTTACAATATATATTAAAATCAAGTCACAATGGATTTTAGATCTAAAAGTGGAAGATATTTCTTTGAAGATACCACATATCTTTATTGTTTGAGAAAGAATTAAAAAAAAAAAAATCTTTAACAGGGAACAAGAAGAATTAACCCTAGACAGTCTGGCTTAGTTGATTGGAGCATTGTCCCATAGACTGACTTCCAGTCAGGGCACAAATCCAGGTCGTGGGTTTAATCTCTGAGGTTGGGGCATAGGAGAGGCAATTAACGTTTCTTTCTTTTTTTTTTTTTTTTTAATTTTATTGTTGTTGTATTACATCCATCCCCTTTTTGCTCCCCTCTGTCCCCCTCCCCACCCACCCATTCCCCCCAAAGTCAATCCCACCTGTTGTCCATGTCCATGGTTCTTTTATACTAGGTTCTTGTCTAAGCTGCTCCCCTTTCTTGCCTCTGCCTCCCCGCTCCCCCCAACCCCTTTCCCCCTGACCACTGCAGGCCTATTCCTTGTATTCATATACTTGGTTCTGTTTTGCTTGT